>VDFB02023875.1:0-63577 GCA_007258455.2 Sequoia sempervirens | reverse complement strand
TATATCAAATATATAATATAATTATTTTTATTTTTATACATGATAGTTTATATAGTATAAATTAGTAAATTTATTCTTAATATAATATTATATTATAAAATTATATATATTATATGTTTAATATTTATTTAATTATTTTACGTATTAATTTTTTATTTTAGTTATATTTATTACTATATATTATATTATGTTTGTCTAGGGTTTCTTAATTACTTATGACCCTCTAAGGCTTAAAAAAGAGATAGAGAATGGTGACCACTAGAAGAAAAATCAAAGCTACTAGCTCAAACTAAAGCATTGGTGCTCCAATAAATTTATATAATATTAAATATATTATATATTAAATTTATATTTTAATTATATTTATTAATACATATTATATTATGTTTATCTAGGATTTGTTAATTGTTTATGACCCCCTAAGGATGAGAAAAAGAAAGAAAATGGTAACATTAGGAAGAAAAATCAAACCCATTGGTTTAAATTGAAGCATTGTTGTTCTAATAAATTTTACCTCGCACAAGTTTGAATATATATTTGTTATTTAGCTATCTATTTATTTAACATAAACATTTAAATTATAGTTCTATATTGTATAAATTATTATATATAAATATAATAAAATATATGATTATTTTAATATAACATTTAAATTAATGAGATAGATCAAAAGAGAGATAGAGAGAGGGAGAGAAAGAGAGTGAGAGAGAGCATGAAAGAGATAGAGAACACATACATAAAGGGGGGATACAAAGATATAGAGGTAGATAGAGAAATTATTTTTTCTTTACATGTCTTTACAATTGGATCATGTGTATTGTTATTAATTACCAAACCGGATTATGGAACATATGTAAAGATATCAACTAACACACACTTTCAACCATCTCTTAAAATTTTAATTAAAAATTATTGCTCTTCAAATTGTGTATCCTCTTATAACGAGCTTCACAATCTTTACAAATGGATCAAATCTTCTTCTTGTTGTTATATGCAAGATATTACTTGACATAAATATATGTAATTTATATAAATTTTTCTTAAGAATATTGCTATCTAAACTCAAATTTTAAGTCATACATGTTTAGCTCATTTGTATGGCCTCCAATATTAGTGATTGTTTCACTTTTCTTTATCATTGTAACTTTTGATATTTAGTGTTTGCAAACATCCAAATAATTTGCTAAAAAATAAAATAAAAGTCTCACAGTGGATCCACATTCCTTATGAAAGAAACTAAGCCACCAATTTTCTTCAATCAATTTATGGGTAAAATATAAAATTTCTTTGCTTGAACAAAAAAATCCTCCTATATATAGCCTCATATAAACTATCTTTGTTCTGCGATCACAAGTGACTTCTTATTTGATTTTTGGGTGTAATGAGCATTCCTAGTTGAAGGTTTCTAGTACACATTTCCAAATTACCAATAATCTAGTACTATAAACAATTCTACTTCTATCCTTCAACATGCCTATGCTGCTATCACCCTTTAGACTATAACCACATGAACTTAAAAGACACATTTATGATTGATTGCAAGGATCTCGACTCCTTAGGATACATCCATACGACATTTTTGTTTGCAAAAAAAGAAACAATCAATTTGAAGATGCCACCCATCTATGAAAGTATAGATCACACATAACGCCACTTGCTTAATGACCTTACAATTGACCTCATACATTACCTCATTATATACCAAAAATACTGAACTGAACAAATACAATCATCATCCTCATACTCATTGTGTGATTGCTAGATTAAATTATGTTAGAAAAAATTAAGTACTTGAATAAAGAATTGTTCATTAATTACCACTTTAGAAACCAGGGGAATGATGATTGAGCTAAGGGCCTTATAATGTCCGGGCAGAATCCTCCGTTGAATAATCTGATCCAATTTTGAGTACAAACCGGCAATGAATATGATCCGGCTTGCACTTGGAGCCAAAATAAATAAATGCTTCCCAAAAACACTTCTTATTTATCGTGGGTGGAACGAGAAAATTAAGGGAAGGTGGGAGCGGCAGAAAAAGTAAAAACAGGGAAAACTCAAAGATCGTACAACGAAACCCGCCGGTCCCCCTTTCACTATTCTCAATTTTCTTTAATTAAATAAAGAATAAAATAAAATAAATAAAATAAATAAAATTCCGCGGAACACAAGATCTAATTAGGAACGAGGCATACAAAATCGTTAGGGAAGAGAAGGAATTCAAACTCGTTCACAAGAGAGAGAGAAAAAGGAGTGGCGATTAAAATAATATTTGGGTTGTCTTGTGGCGTGGCGTGGGGAGTGGGAAGGGAAGGGAAGGGAAGGGAAGGGAAGGTGGATATATTAAAGCGGCGAACTGGCCTTGTATTATTTCCATTTGATTCTTCTCCACCTGTTTCTCCATTGCCCTATCAGGGAATGGGAGATTGGCGGTTTAAGGGGTCTTAGGTGGTTTTTCATTTTCTCTAATAAATTTTGAAATGTAGAGGAATATAAATGCATAGGGTTTATTCTTTTGTTGTTTTTCATTTTTAACGAACCAATTAGTGTAACCACCCATGTTGGGTTCTTGGCTAGATGAGGTGAGTTTTATCATGATTATATGGTATCATGTGTTTATATGGATGATGATGTGGAGGATGTGGGGTTGAGGAAAGGAAGGGAGGTGAGGTGGGGTTAGATCTGGTCTGTCCAGGGAGTTTTGAACAAATTGGTGGGATTGAGATTGGGACTGGGATTGTTTGTTTCGATTGCGTAGAAAATACGTGGCGTAGTGATGAGATGAAGTTGAGTAATGGGCAGAAAGGAGGAGGAGAGGCGATGGAGAAAAATATGAAGTGGGGGACATGCGAGGAATTGTTGTTGGGAAGCGCAGTGGAGAGATACGGAACGCAGAATTGGGAGTTGGTATCCAAACAACTGCAAGCCAGGCTTCCATACCTTTTCTTTTCTCCAGAGGTGCGTCGCATTTTATGGTTGAGTTTCGGCGGAGGAGGCGTGTTTTTGACGAGTCACTGATTCTGTGTGTGTGTGTGTTTTGTGCAGGCTTGTAAGGCCAAGTACGATGCGTTGCAGGGGCGATTCGAGTAAGTTGGGCGCGATCAATTTATGACATGATATTTTGGCTCTTTATGTTTTTTCGATTTTAAATCACGTTTTGAATGAATGGCAGGTGTAGCGGGACGTCGTGGTTGGAGGAGCTGCGGCGCCTCAGGGTTGCGCAGTTACGGAGGGAGCTGCAGCGCTCGGATGACTCAATTGGGTGCGTGCTGTGTGTATATGCCATGGCTGTGATGTATATATTGTGTGTATACGTCTGACCTTGGGTGTTTTGCAGGTCTCTGCGATCGAGGCTGGAGAGGCTGCAGGGTGAGAGCGGAAAGAGCGGTGGTGGAAAGGGAGGGGGTTCGAAGGCGTGTTCGGAGAGGTCCAAGGATCGATCCTCCGCGGGAAGCTTTACCGAGTTAGCGGATGGCGCACAGATGGCCGCGTGTGGGACGCCTGAGAGGAAGCGTGAAGGCACCACCGACACTGCAAGGATAGTTGATAAGGCTGACGGAATTCAGAACGCAGGAGGGGTGCGAGATCGGGAATCGAATCCGTCACCTGTCCGCGAGACAAGCGCGGAGGAACGAGCAACAGCTCCTTCTGCCTCCGCTGCTGCGGATCCAGATCGAGCGGAGGTGGCAGGTTCGAATCCGCAGGAGGCCCAGGTGGCCCCAAATCCCCTCCCTGCTGTTCCTCCTCCTCCTCCTGTTCATCACCCGACATCTCCGCTGGATTCATTCTATGGCAGCTCTGAGACATTGGCGGATGAGGAGAACAGGAAGCCTTTGCACGATTTTGTGGAGTCCAAGAGGGCCAATTTGCGGTCCAAGCAACGGTCGAGGCGGCCCAGGGCCAACGCCTGGGCTGGTTTTCCTCACCAGCCGAAGGCCGCCATAGATTCAGAAGCAGAGCTTCCCAAGCACACGCCCGAGGATGCGCACGCTACGCCTGCGGCCCATCATGACATCGATGGGTGCACGGAAAACTCGGGCTTGCAGACCGTGGACACGAATGCGTCTGAGAAAAGCTTCAGAAGGAGAAGAAATCAGCAGGGCAACAAGGGTTCGGTTGTTCGTTCTGAGAGCTCCGAGGAAGAAGGCAGCGGCGAGTCCATGGAAGAAGACAAACGGGTTGTGGACAGCGATGTGCTAAGCTCTGTGTTACCGCCCCGAGACAGCGGCAAGGGTTTGAGTAGCAGCCATGAAGATTACATGTCCGCCAGGTCGTCAGGGGACAGTCACATGGAAGGGGAGGGGGCTGAGGAGATTGAGACTTCTCCTATGAGCAGAAGGAACAGAAGGGAGCCCAAGGTTCCTGGGAAATTGTTGCCTTTGTTGGAGTGCTTAAGGTCCCTCTCTAGTCACAAGTTTGGACCTCTCTTCAAGCATAAACTTGAAAGCCAGGTTGCTTTTCTTTTTTATGGTTTCTCTCCTTGTTTCTTTTTTTCTTATATGTTTTATGTGGAATGCACATGTTTTCACTCAACAAGCCGCCAGGTTGCTCTTTACCTTTTTAATCTTTGAACCACAATTCTACCATACAATTAGGAAGGAAAATGAATCCTTCAAGATAATTCCCCTCATTGTCTTTAAGATTACATAATATTATCTAATGATCGCCCGTGTGACTGCACTTTCCCTATACAACTATTCGCTTCCCATTAACCTCAATTTCTTTGACTTTGAGGTGCTTGTCTCATTGGTAGGGCCCATTTGACTTATCGAGAATTTAATTTAATATTTAAATATTCAAAACTTACTCTTCGATTTAGATTGCTTTTTCCGCCCTTAAAATGAAATGACATTACATTTGATAAGGATTTTGCCCTATTAATTTCTTATTTAAAATATTCAATCTTACTCGTAGAATCAGTTTTCTTTTTCCGCCCTTAAAATGAAATGATATTACATTCGTTAAGGATTTTGCCCTATTTTCTACGGCTAAACGTTTATTCACCCATTATTTTTGAAATAATCGCCCAACCCTTTTTACTCTACGTTTAAACTACTTTTCTTTATTCGTAAAACGCGGACGAGCTCTATATATAATATATTTGCCGTCATGTCTGATTGGGTATTCAATTCCCCTTTAGCTATGGCCCATTAGACACCCACCCCACCTTCCAATTAAACCGTATCTCTTTAAATTATGACTCCACCTTATAGGTTAAATCAAAGCCATGCACGATTACTCTCTACCTTTTATCACTAGGTGTTTATTCCACCTTGCCATCAATTGCTCACCTTTTATTCCTAAGAATTCACCTTGTAATTATATCCTAACTTTTAAGTTGTTTTCACCTTTACCACTAAACTAGGAGAGCAAGTAGTTGTGGTCTTCGCCTTAACCACTAAACTAGGAGTTTATAAGGACCACTAATTTTGGTTTAACTATTTGTGTTCAACTTCTTTTGAAAACAATGGTTAGAAACAAAGATTAAAAGGGTGTGACTCCACATCATTAATTAATTAATTAGGAAAAATATACTACCAAACAATTGCTCCGTTTAAAACGTGCCAATTGTTTCCTCATTTCTATAGCACAAGAACATCCTCACTTTGAACAAAGCAACTGGTCTTTACGTTACCCCTTGATCCCAAAGATCTACTAGACAACATCTCCACCGTACAACTCAACTCAATATGGTGGTTTTCATCTATCTGACTATGACGCCCGATAATATCGGCCGCTAGATCAATCTAGACCTAGATAATGACCGGATGCACATTCCGGTTGTTGTTTTCGTTCGGTTGAAGATTTCATTGTTCAATTTAGTGATGCCAGTATTTAATGAACACTAGATTTTTTTCATAACATTGCATGTATCTTTTATAAACAAATAATTTGAAGTTGGCAGCAGTAATTATATCTAGTACTTCATCTTTCATAACACTGTCCTTATGATTGTTTTGCAGAGCAAGCAGCAATACAGAAACATGATCAGAAGGCACATGGATTTGGGAATGATAAGGGCAAGGTTAGAGGAAGGAACCTACTCTGGCAGCCTTGAATTCTTCCGCGATTTGCTGCTGATTTTCAACAATGCACTGGTGTACTACCCCAAATCCTCTCAGGAGTATGGAGCTGCCTGGGTTCTTAGACAGCTTGCAACGAAGGAGATGGAAACCATATTCAAGACAGAGGCTTTGCTAAAGCAGGAAGGCCCATCCACAAGGAAGAGAGAGCCCAGAAAACCCTCAGAGCCCAATTCAAATGCAAGCAAGTTCAATCCCACTTCCACTGGCAAAAGGAGGAATACAAGGTTAGCAAGTGGGGGCAGAGCAACTACTACTACAGGGCTGCCTAGATCTGCAAGATTGAACTACGAACAATTCCCATCTGCCAAAGATGAGGACACCAACGAGACAAAGCAAGAAAACAATAAGCTCGAAGAACCCAAAGATGCCACAGATGTAGCTTCCTCTGTACCTCCAAAACCAAAACCCAAGCCTGATGCAGAGACACCACAGAAATCTGAAGCAGCAACGAATATAAAAAAGTTAAAAGATGGGTCAAGGATTGTAGCAGAAGGGCAGGGGAAGAAAGTGAGAGACAACATTGTGAAGAGCTATCAAAGCAACTTTCAACCCAAAAGGATCACTGGCACTGACAAGGATCCTAGGAAGGCTGTCAACAATGAAGCCAAGAGGGACAGTTCCCAAAAAAGCAATGATGAACCCAAAAAGCCATTTGGCAACATTGTCCAAGGAAGCAGGGCACTGAAGAAGGAACAAGAGGAGCAGGAATCAGATCCACCTCCTCTGAAAAGAGGGGTTGGAAGGCCCCCAAAGCATGCAAAAAAAGCAGATGACTCAACACCTTCAAAGTCAAGGAAGAGGGCCAAAAGATGAGGATCCCACACTTCTTTAAACTTCTGCTTAGCATATTGACTTAAAATGCCATTGCATTGCAGGTTGCCCTGGCCGATCATGTATATATCTATGGCTGGAGGATGAAGAATCAGCATCCACACATCTGCCATACAAGAGAGAGAGGAGTTAATGCATGTATAAATTGTAGCAATGATGACTGTTGTAGCACTAGTTTTTGAATGGTGTCTCCAATTGAGGCAGATGACTATGATCAAAAAATGATTATTGTTTTGTTTTCACAATGCAAAGGCCTCTACCACTGTGTTTTGTTTCCCTTGCACGCACAAGAATTGACCATTAAAATACAACATGTAAGTCCAATGAAATCCTGCCCCACATGTGATTATAGTATTTAGTTTTATTACATTCTTATCTTTCTGTCATGGCAAAGAATGGAGTCTGTCGGACAGCTGTAATATAAAATATATATAATTGTAAAAGGTCCATGGTTTAGCTTGCTTGCATGCCATACACGAATTGAGGGTAATGCGTAGAAGTGTGTTAAAATGGAAAGAATAACGGACCTTAAATTAAAGTTAATTCCTAAGGATATAGGTTCAATTGTGGGGACGAGGAAAATGTACACACCCCTTTTTAGGTAATATTTGACCGTGTATCTATTTTTCACCTAGGAACATGTCTCTTCACATTCTCTTATTTCTAGTAATGTCTTGGTCCTTTTAACATTAGTTTATAATTTTGAAAATACAATTTTTTTTTTCTGTTCAAAGTATTTTTTTAATGACAGATTTTAGTATTCTACGTCAGGACTGCAGTACCGTCAAAGAATCTCGTTAATACGTTTTAAATGTTGCGTAAAAAATCACTTTCTATAAAATAATATTTTCACCTTTGGGTATCTTCTCTACGATTATCATCTATTCTATAAATACGGTTGCATCTTCTTGCATGCATTTCAAATTAATGTCTTGGCGAAATTTGCGTACCCAATATTCCATTTGGATTTATTTGGACGGAATGTTATATATAAGGTATTTTTAAAAAAAAACTGTTTTACTTTTCTTCAATTTTAATTTTTTTTTTTCATATTATGATTTATTATTGGTTTACGTTTTATATCTTTATTTGAGAATTTAAAAACTAGTATTTATTAGTTATGTGCATGTTATCAATGTTATGTATAGTGTCATTGTAGGTGTTGGTGGTTTTGCATTGATTGTTGTGGCGGTTGATAATCCATCCCTATACATTTCTTCATCAATGGTTCCTTTTTAATTGGTTAGAATGTTGATGTGCCATCTCTCCTTTTGCATGTTTTGTGGTGTGGGGATGATTTATGTTCTCATGT
The DNA here is from genome assembly GCA_007258455.2 of Sequoia sempervirens. Taxonomy (NCBI): domain Eukaryota; kingdom Viridiplantae; phylum Streptophyta; class Pinopsida; order Cupressales; family Cupressaceae; genus Sequoia; species Sequoia sempervirens. The sequence continues at coordinate 55,351 of VDFB02023875.1, read as the reverse complement.
GTTTGGTTTTGTGGATGTTGTGGGCATTAAGGGCCTTGTGTTATGTTTTGCCTTTCATGTAGACCTTTTATTGCTCTCGTCACCCATTGTTGACAATGTTGTTTCCTTAGTTGGGACAAGATTTAAGATTTGTGAATCCCTTGTTTCGTATGTGGCTATGATTGGTATGGTTGGGACAAGTACAAACTATTCATGGTGTATGCCTTGCGCTAGGTTTGGGTGTTGCCCCTTGTTCATTCATAATGGCTATTGGTAGAACTACAAGCCATATGACTATGTCACCCTAGTTTGCATGACAAGGTTGTGCCTCTTCATTATGCTCAATCCTCCCTTGTGTTCCTCGAATATGATGTGATTTATAATGAGGAATATTTTCGGAAAAGAGGTTTGATTTGTAGATTTAGCCAACTATGGTCTTATCACCTTGATTTGTATAAATGCATTTTGGAGAACCAAAAGCCTCTCTTTGGGGGCATAATTGAGCTTAATCTCTTGCTAAGGGGTTAATTATTGCATCCTTTGATTCAACCTTTAACGAGGATGTGGTGATGGATGAAAAGCTTTGGATATGGGGCCAACACTCTCTTTTGCTCAAGCCTTGGTTTCCCTCTCTCAACCCTCTTAATGAATTTTCTCAATATCATGTTGGTTTGGATCAGGATGTCCAATTTTCTTCCACTTTTGGCATGAATCTTATTTTGAGGCTATTGATAACACTATAGGTCATTTTTTAAAGGTCAACTCTACTTCAAACTATGTCCATTATCCTATGACCATATCTTGGTGGACATTGACATTTCCAAGGCTATTCTTGGGTACATAGTCTTGTAGATTGTAGAATTGAACTTAGTCTCTCAATTATGAGGGTCTCCCCTTCAATTGTAGATGGTGCTTTCCTATTTTAGATTGCCCTTATATTTACCAAAAGGTTTTGGACTCATCTTCTTGGTGGCAAAATGCCCCTCGCTCCCATCTAACTTTTGATTCTAATGCTTCTAAATCTTTGGAGGATGGGTCTTCTCCTATGCCCCAACTAGAAGACCTTGATGTAGTTTTTGATACTTTTCTACTAGTGTAGCTATTGGTGTGTTGTCTTGCCACAACTTTGTCTCCCATTACCTTTTTATAAAATTGTTTCATTTGGGATTTCTATTTTGTGTTTGTATAAGGATTTGGGCCCTTCTAAAAAACTCACTTTTATCCATAATAAAAAAATATTTACTAGTTATGTTGAAAGGTTTTATACAATGATAACAAGGCATGGATTTGATTGTACACATAAATATAATCATGTATTTAAAAAAAATTGTAACTATAAATATCTTGTAAGTAAATAAAAACAACTCTCCAACAAAGGAAAATGATTATAGAATAACTTATGTACTTATAAAATAATTCTTCAATTAACAATGAAGTAAAATAAAATAAGCTCTTAAATAAAAATATTTTTGTGCAACTATTTGATGTCTTGGAATTTAAAGACATTCATGGGAACATTTAAATGTTAGGTGGAAATAAGCAAATCTTAGATCACGTCACTACAAGGAGCACTTATTTGTAGATTTTTTAAATTTTTTGGAACATTAAAAGGATTCAATAGTTATATTAGAATCATCTAGGATGTTTCACTTGCAAAGCTCTAAAACTAATAAACAAGGGCATTGATAGTAGAACTTGAGCATCCTTATCAACCAATTTTCTAAGATATTTTATATACCACTAGTACTTATCCTTTAGTAGACCATAGAGATGAGTAAGCAAGGTGACAAAAGTACGCAATCATCCATATCAACCCCATGAATTTTAACTTAGTTTCACACCTATCCTTCTAAATTGCAAGAACATCAAAGATATCTACAACTTAATTTTCAATAGTATTAAAAATGATTTAATTTTCAATAGTATTAAAAATGATTTAATTTTCAATAGTATTAAAAATATTTTTCATTATAGATAAAAACAAAATGTCTTATCTCTCTTCATTTAATTTACAAATATAATTTTAATTTCTCATTTCCAACTAATATTAATTTATCTAAAATAAAATATTTTAAATATACATTTATTTTAATTTAGGTTAAAAGAACTACTTTCTAATACATACACATTATTGCATATTTATTACTTGTCTATAGATAAATTAATCGTTCCACCCATGCACTTTGAGTTACTTTCCTAAAATTAAGAAAAAAGAAATTAGCATTCTCTTTTATCTATTTTAGGTATTTTGGTTAAGTGAAGGAGGATTATTCTCTATGCTTTGAATTTTTATTTATTAAATGTTTAAATTAAAAATAATCAATACTGATGATAATTTTTTTAAAAATATTTTAATAAAAAATAATAATTGTTTGTGTAAATTATTAACAAATTTAATTAATTTTAATATAAATGTTAAAAATATATTTTAAAAGTACATCAAAATAGGCTAAATTTTAATAATAAAAAGATAATTTTAATAAAGTTTTAGAATAGTTTTGTTTGTATTTGTTGTGTTTGTTGTGTTTTAGGAACAATTGGTTAGAATAAAGCAATTGTCACCTAAATTTAGGAATTTGATCATTGATAGAGTCAACTTTGTTTTCCATTAGAAAATGAACCTTATAACAAAAGAATTTTTCTCATTTCAAAATTTTGAGATGCTCTGGTTGTGCTTTTAGGCCATGAAGAAAGCGCAATTTACATGTTGCCATCATTATGTAAAATATTACTGAGTTCAAATATTTCTTTAACCATTCAACATATATGATAAAAAATATTCTTTAAAAAAAGATCTTTAGAACTTTCATTGTACGTAGAGTCATGTATAGCCAACCTGCTTAAATGTTAAAGTTTTCTATACAAATGAAAATGAAAGCATATAGTCCTAAGTCCTCTTATAGGTGCCTAATGTCTCCAAAAAATTCCTTACGATAGACAATGATCTTTTTATTCCATTCAGTAATAGATAACTCATCTATAAGCCTCCTGAAACTTATAATATGAAGTGTATTGCAAAAGATCTGGATCAAACATCAAAAATCTCAATTGAACTCATATGCCTGTTTTGTTGTTTGTAGAGTAGTGGACAGAAACATTGCAATAGTCATTGGACCAAGACCACAAGGTAGAGGATTAATTGTTGAAGCTATTCTTGAAGCCTCTTCATAGGAAACATGATGGACTAATTGGTATTCTCTTTTAGCACTAGGATCTTGCAAAAGTGGAAGCAATAGTTTTAATTTGCTATATATTATCCATCTTTTACTTATAAACTTTTTTTGAAAAAGGTAGTTAGAAGGTGCCATACCTCTATTGCATTTAAGCCAAGATCAATTAATACTACACCAAGTTAGCCAATCACTATGAACCAAATTTGGTACACTTCCTGCAGCAACAAGAATATTTGCTTCATGAGTAAAATTTGTAGGAAATTCTTTATGTTTTGAGTAGGTATGGTCTACATAATTTTTTAGTGGAAACATGGTTTAAAACTTTAAATTAATACTTAAGTAAAGATTGTCTACTATGTTTCAAATTTCAAAGCTATTCAATAGAATATGGTCCATATTCTAACATATCAAACACTTTTTTAAGAAGAGAAAATGCAGTCCACCCTTAATCAATGTGTATTTATTTGCAGACTAAACATTTGTACTTATAAATTTATAGATATGTATTTTTCTAGATCCTTTTTCAGTTGAAAATAAAGATTATGATATTTCTTGTAGAGTATGTAAAAAGTTATCTATGAAAATTCAAATCTACCCATTTTGTCTGACAAATTTGTTTTTAAGACATTTAACTGTTATTGTTGTTGTCCCTTACCTTCAAAATAAAGTGTAAGTTGAAAGTCTTGGCACAACTTTAATTCTTAAGAAAAAGATTTTACTATTTTAAATAACCATATAAAATTTAAAATTATCCTTTGTAGCTCAAAATTTGATGCTACTCTTTGGATTGCAAATATTTTACCCTTAAAGAACTTACTCTTCATGTGACAATTTTTACTCAATATTGTGGTGGACACATCAAATACTTCAACCATAATGATTCAAGAAATTGATTCAAATTATTTTATTCCTTGCAAGGTGACCACACAATGCTCATGCATTTCTAGGATAGTACAGTTATAAGTCAACGGTCTAGAATCACAATTCTGTACTGCAGACTCATTACTATGTGAACTGATATTTGTCTAGGGTATTAATTGTTTAACTTAGACATTGATGTGTATACCCTTAGCTTCCAGATCTTCTTGTCTCATTTGATTTTTTTTCGAGATCACTATCTCTAGATAAGTCAACCAAATTCTAAGGTCATCTGTAGATGGGCATGCTCTCTACAATATATGATGAACTAGGGCATGAGTGCACTAAATGTGTTACATATCCATCAATGTTTTATTTAGATGATCAGACAAACTTCAAGAAATCATAAGACATAAAGAGAAAGATTAAATAAAAGCTAAATGAGATACACTCTTGACAATCTTTGTTTGGGATTTTCATTGCTAGTTGGTTCTATGTTATATTCTTTTCAAAATTGGATTTTTTTTGTTATGATCAATTGGAATAGACTCTACCATATATGATGAACTAGGGCATGAGTGCACTAAATGTGTTACATATCCATCAATGTTTTATTTAGATGATTAGAAAAACTTCAAGAAATCATAGACATAAAGAGAAAGATTAAATAAAAGCTAAATGAGATACACTCTTGACAATCTTGTTTGGTATTTTCATTGCTATTTGGTTCTATGTTATATTCTTTTCAAAATTGATTTTTTTTTGTTATGATCAATTGGAATAGACTCTGTAAGAAATGCATAAATATATTGTATGTGTATGAAGCCCACAAACATAAATAATAATTTGTTGATAAATCACAAGAGATAACTCTTTGCAGTCAAACACAAATCTCTAGATTTTACACACAGATCCAATAATTATTGCCAATGAATCAAAACAGTAGTATCAATCTCAGTTCAATGATATATGTCAATCTCAGATTCAAAATTAACAATAAATTCTAGATACTCCACACTAGGCACTGAAACAAATTGAAAAGTTGTCTTTATTTGTATCTCCTCAAGAAACTCATCTATCTGTCAATCTCAAATTCAAAATTAACAATAAATTCTAGATACTCCACACTAGGCACTGAAACAAATTGAAAAGTTGTCTTTATTTGTATCTCCTCAAGAAACTCATCTATCTTGTAAGTTAGGTAACATCTGCAAACTGTATGTATTGGCTTGTGATGCTAGAATTGGAAATCATGTAAATTTTTATATTAATATATTGGCTAGTATAAGTTATGTACTAAGGGCCTCTACCATTTTGATGGAAAAAATACATGATAATGGGTATCTTTAACTTAATCCCCTACTTGGTGAAGAAGACCCTATGGGGGATGATTAATCAATTTGAAAAAGAAGACAATTCATTATGAAATTAGTACTCCCTTGGTTGAAGTTGACTAGAGGTATATGTAGTATAGAAGTTGCCAAGTCAACTTATCAAAGGCTTTGGAACATATCCAATTTGATAATCATTTCAAAATAACAATCAATTTTTGAGAGATTGAATGGTTCTCTAGGTGTAGGTGGATTTGCAAGGTGTACTTTACTCTGAAGCATTCTCATAAGGTTAAACACAATGATAGAAAATTTGAACAATATATAAGTTATATAGAAATAAATGCCTTGTGGGCTTTGACAAGGGGTCTTTTAAACCAAATTGGCATCTACCATGGTCATGACTTAAAAAGTAACCAATATTATTATACCCTTATTGTACCCTACCCTTTATTGAACCCTAATTTAAGCCTAACCCTACCACTTACCATAGTCATAACCTTAGCTCCAAGTTTTATTCTAGATTAATAATTTTAATCCTAACTTAACATTAACCCTAACCCTAATTAAATAGTAACCATAACCGTAATTGAATCCTAATTGAACCCTAATTGAACCTTAATCTAAATGAACCCTAACCCTAATTGAACCATAAACCTAACTCTAATTAAACCTTAATTGTAAACTTAACTAAAATAAGCCTAATTGAACCCTAACTGTAACTTGAACTTGATCCTAATGATAACACTAATTGAATGTTAACGCTAACCCTAATTGAACTGTAATTCCAACCATAAGCCTAATTGAACTTGAACCCTGACTCTATTTGAACCTTGTTGTTGGGGTTAAATTAGGGTTCAATTAGCATTCTAGTTAAACCCTAATTATAAGATTAACCAAAATAAGCCTAACTAAACCCTAATTGTAACTTCAACTTGACCCTAATCATAACACTAATTGAATTCTATCACTAACCAGGTAACTAAACCCTAATTCCAACCATAAACCTACTTGAACCCTAACCTTAACTCTTATTGAACCTCATTGTTACAGTTCAATTAAGGTCTAATTAACATTCTACGATGAAGATTAAGATTAGGTAAGGGTTAGAATTATGAATATCTTAATATTATCTTATAAATTTGACCCTAACTATAATCATAATTGAATCCTAACCCTAACCCTAATTAAATCCTAATTCTAACCCTAACACTAACCATAATTAAATTCTTGCTCTAACCCTAACCGTAATTAGGGTTAAGGTTATTTATTTCTTGATATTAGTTGATAAATTTGACATTAATGATAAATATATTTAACAAAGAAAAGTTAGTATATATATATATTTATTCATATGTGAAATTAAGTACTATTAGGGTTATAATTATTAATATCTTAACATTAGTTTATAAATTGGGCATTAATAAAAAAATATTACAAACAAAAATAAGTATTTTAACCTAGAATTCTATTTGTATGTGAAATGAAATATTATTAGAGTTAGAATTATTAATCATAAAAAATAATTAATCAAATCACAACAATATTTGTAAAGCTTAAAATTAATTATAAAATTAAACTAAATTTTAATTTTTAAAATTTATAAAGTATTTATTATCTAGTTTTGAAAATAATCATTTAAATTATAGTAATTATCTACTACAAATAAATTAAATTAAAACTAAATTTTATTTTTAAAATAATTAAACAATTATTAATTATAATTTTAGAATAAATTAAGAATATATATCTTTGTATCCAAATTATTTTATTTATTAAAAATCATAGAGTAAATTAATAATCAAGTCACGACAATGTGTGTCTATATATATTACAAAAATAAGTATTTAAATCTAGAATTCTATTTCTATGTGAAATGAAGTATTATTAGAGTAAGAATTATTAATCATATAAAAAATATAAATCAACAAAATATTTTTAAAGTTTAGAATTAATTTTAAAATTAAACTAAATTTTAATTTTAATTTTTTATAAAGTATTTATTATCTATTTTAAAAAATAATCAGTTAAATTATATTAGTTATTCAATACAAATAAATCATGATATATTTTCCAAAAAATTGACAATGGTAAATTTTCATTTTTTCTTAGTGGAAATTTGATACAAAAACAAATATAAAAGTAAAATAATAAAATAATACAGTTCAATTTCTCTTGCATGGTGAGATAATATAGTTTTATTTAATCAACTCATAATACTGAATAATAGAAATTTTAAATTTTCTTTTAAAATAATAAATTAAAATTGGGGAGGTTAAATTTCAAAATTTGAAAAACAATAAATCTAAGTATATGATTAGAATTTTTGTTTTCTTAAATTAGTTTATTTTCAAATAAGTTATTAATTATTAAATTTATATATATTTTTAAATTATATGTTTAAAATAGTTGAGTTAAATTCATTTTTTAATCTTAATAATTATCTTTCTTGAGTTACTTCATAAAACAAGTTTTTGATGAGCACAAATATGAATGGATTCCCTCTATCAATATTTGTGGTTGCCTCTTTCTAATTAATGTTGATTGCTGTTTTATTTCAAGTATTAATCAAACCTCATATAATATACATGAATTACAAGCAAGAAACCACTAAAGGTTAGCATGGGAAAGCAAGGCATTCCAGCTGGTCAATGGATTGTTGTTCATGCTGGGGACCAACCAAGTATTAAAGTGTGTGGCACGGTAAGAGATTGGGAATGTAATTCAATAGGAACATGAGAATCTTATTGGAGGCCATTAGAACTTCAATTTCATGCCGCAACATGCATTGTACTCTTGGAAAGTCTATGGTGGCCTTGATGCCAAAGAATAGGTAACAAAATATTGAATTGGCAAACCATTAAAACAAGACTTTATGCCCCTTTGGCCATCCCAACCATAAGAAATATTTGAAATATGAAGATTGAACTTCATTTTCCTATTAAATTTTAGCCAGACACATAGTGTAAATGCATTATCTTCGCCACTAAAGTATGTGACAAAGTGAGCTCAAGCAAGGGCCATGTAAAACAATAGAAAGGCCAAGTCAAGGCCACAAACAAAGTCCTCATTTTAGTTATAACATGTGGATTCTCTTGGTTTGGTTAAAGATTCTACGATCCTTCTTGTTCTTAATTCCAGCCCACTTCCCATCCCCATTCCCCATAGCATCATGGATACCAAGACCAAACACTTGTTGAGGACTTCTCTATCTTGAAAGATCACAATACTAACTTTATGTTCAAATCTCGTACTTTCTTTCTTGAGATTTCCTCTACTTCCCCCAAAATGATGGTTGTGCTATCAATATGGCCTTTTGGGGTTATAATTGTCTAAATAAATATAAGGATGAGATTAAAGAAATTTTTTGTAAACAACAAAAGCAGGTTAGGGCTTTGTCTTCTAAGAATGAGTAATGAGAAAGTTTCTCTATAGAATTCCTATTCTCCTAAATATTTTCCTAGTTTTGATGACTTCAAACTAGATGTTGATAGTCTGTAACAAACTTATGACCTTGTGTCTATGACATATGTAACTGGGGTCATCATGCAATAGAAAGTCTACACAACCTCAACCTACATTTGGTTAACTATCCTTTTATGTAAGATAAGGTTTGTGATGAAGGTCCATGGTTAAGGGATGATGTTGCAGAGAAGCCTGTGATGGAACTTAGCATGCAATGTGGCATTGGATTTATTCCAAATTGACAAATAGGCTTGGAACCTTGTGATTTTTATATCTTCTTGTAGTGTGATTAATCTTGCAAGGGGGTACACCCATTATGACCAAAATTTAAATATGGAATCCTTAGATAGTTTTATAGAAGGAGTTTTTTTTTAAATAGTAGACTAATACTGACTATTGAAGGCATCTTCAATTTTTATATTTTGGTATACATTAATGACAATCAATAGACAAGTAGTGTCCCAAATCAAGCTATTGGGTTTGGCTAAAAAATTAGATTTATGTTCCTCTAATTTATTAGAAGGATGATAAAATGATACTCTAACCTTATATTTAACCAAAATATTAAAGAAAGTTGAAACTAAGCTTAAAGTTTCAATAAATGGCATATATGAGAGAGAAATCATGCAATGAGACTATAAATCAGTTTATCTAAGGGGTAGATGAATGAAGGTAGAATCAAGCTAGCTCCATATTTTCAGACTCCCCTTATTTATTTTTCTTATATCAACAAAAACCAAACTTAAGCAAAAATTCCAAGAGGTAAAAACAAATAAAAGCAGAGATCCCTATAATAATAACTAATGTTGTTATTTACAATATTCAATCTATTGTGTCTGTAATGAACTTACAAAATATGAAGTGGAGTCAGACAACCAATTTGGATAAGGTATACAATCATTAGTTATGCGAAATAGAGAAAATGGAACATTTAAGAAAATTCTAATGCCCAATTTCTCACGTAAAGTCGATGCAGAGCAACGAAGTTCCTTGCAAGAGTAGTCCTATTTTTATTTAAATCTTAGATATTGATGCAAAGTTTTTGCCAAAATGTGCAAGAATAGTCCTATTTTTATTTGTTGTGAATCTTAGATATTAATGCGAAGTTCCTGCCAAATGCTAGCAAGATGGTTTTTCTCTTTGATTTGTAGGAAAATTGAGATTAGCAATGGTTTGATTTGATTGGAAAAATAACAATTGATAGTTATATTCTCAAATTAGTTTTGTTTGACAATACAGATAAATAAAGGAAATAATAGGACATAATTGATCAGAATAAATATTTAGGTGAATTAAATAAGTAATTTATTACGTAAATTATTGGTGTGAATTGATAGTAACTACTATTGCTAGGACATAGCTGATGAAGATAGGTGTTTAAGTGAACTAAGTGAGAAATTTTGCATTTAAGTTATCATTGTGCATTAATAGTGACTATTATTGTATTGGTTTATATGCATTAGAATAACTTAAGTAAATTATAACCCTCACTTTTAACCCTAACCCTAATTGTAATTGTAATCATAATTTTAATTCTAATCCTAATTATAACTTTTCTTGTAACCCTAATCATAGTTCTCATTCTAATTCTAACCCTAACCCTACTTCTATTGTAAACATAATTGAAACCCTAATTCTAACCCTAACCCTTCCTAATTGTAAGCCTTAGCCTAAGTCTAATCTTAACCATAATTATAACCTTAATTCTAATTCTAATTTTAATTCTAAACCAGACTCTAATTTTAACCCTAACATACAGATAAATTTTTGAAGTGTGATTAAGGGGAACATTATTTACCTTTTCATTACCCTTATTCTAACATTAATTTAAAATCTAATTCTAATTCTATCTTAACCCTATTTTTAATCCTAATTCTAACAATAATCCTAACCCTAACTCTAATCATATCTATAATTCTAACCATTAAACTAGTTAACCCTATTTCTAAACCTAATCATAATTATAATGATTTTAGAATTATAATTATTAATAATAATTAGGGCTCTAGAATTATAATTTAATTAATTTATAAAACTAATGTTGTAATTAATTATTTGATTATAAAAATTCTCATGACTAATTATTTAATTAAACATTTAAAATAATTATTAAATATAATTAAACATTTAAAATAATTATTAAATATAATTAAACATTTAAAATAATTATTAAATAAGATATGGTTATAATATAATTGATTAAAACATCTATAGTTATTTTTATAATTATTTTAAATTTTAAATAATAATTAATAAATTAGAATTATATTTATATATTCTAATCCTACAGTTAAATAATTATATAATTTTAATTCTAATTTTAAATTACTAAAATATTTAATTGTATTTTAGTGAACTATAACCCTAATCATAATTTAATTAAAAAATAATATTATTATAATTGTGAATTAATCTATATAATTATAATTATAATAAACTTAGTTCTATACCTAATCCTTAATTATTAATATTTTCAAATTAGATTATTTTGATTATATTTATGTAATATTAATTATAACACTCACCTTAATAAACAATTTTTAGTGTTATTATTGCACACCCTTGCAATTATATGGAAACCAACTTAACTAAAATACTTAAGGTATATCATAAATTTTATCTATATGAAAATTTGCTAATACATTATGCAAATTTATGTATTAATAGATTATGCAAAATTTATGTATTAGAGCAAACAAATATTTTAACTGGTTTATCATTTTCATTAGTTGGATGAAGTTCGCCTACAAACCCTCCTTAACCCTGCTTAATTGATTTTCTTTGGAATAATTAGATGAGGGAAAAAAATTCAAAAATTAAAAAAGTAAAAAATCAAACATTTTTACTTTAAGAAAAAATAAATATAATGAAATTAACATTGTTGTGGAAAATATCTTAAAAAAATTAGTACAATCATTGATCTTTTTTATATAATATTTTCTTTCTTATAAATTAAAAAAAATTAGATTATATATGTTGCATATTATACAATATATATTACTATAATGCCATGTTAAAATTAATATATTACATATGAATTTAATAAATTAATATAATATATAATCAAATATAATAGATTTAAAACTAGCTATATTATATTATAAAACCATATTATTATCTTATATCATTATTAATTATAATTTATTTATCGACAAACAAAAAATTCACAACTAATCTCCCATGACTCACCAATTCTCTTCAAAATATAAAATTTATAATTTCACAGCAGCACCATTTACATTGACAATTAAATAACTTCTAGCTTCCAAATTTTATATTGGCACAACAGAATCATGGAATGTTTTACAAACACGAAACACACCCTCGAACTAGATGCTCCTCCATCAATTTATTATTATTATTATTAATTATTTAAAAAAATTAAATTTTATGATATTTTATTATTATATATTATAGTTCTATATATTATATTGTTGTGTTCTAAAAATTGGGTACTGACAATAGTAGATTTTGTTATTTTACCCATAAAGAATTGTACACTACATATTTGATTTGAATTGACTGTTTTATCTACAACTTATGTTGTTTAGGACAATAAGAATATCTATCAAACAAACTTGGATTTCATAAAGAATAATGAAAAGAACTTTCAATTATTGACATGGAGAATACATGAAATCTATTTAACAAAGTGCCTGAAAGAATATGACAGAATTGTATTGTAAATGTATGCTATTCACTAATAAAAATGTTACTGTTGAAAACGGTTTAAAAAATAGAAAATTTGTACCTCAATTGCACGTGCACACCCATAAGTATGAAATAAAATTAAAAATGCAAATTACTTGTTTCTATTTATATAGAAAATTTACAATTGAATGATTTATTTATACATAGATTTTAGTTAAAATTTTATTTTATAAAGGAATTTGGCATTTATTAACAAAGTAAATAGATTTAGTAAATTTATTTTTTAAATAAAATAAATCAAACTAATTTAGCATCTGATTTAGTATTAGAAAAAATTATATAGTTTAATTTTTAAAATAATCAAATTATTTTAAAAGTAATTATATTAAAACAATCTACAAATTAATTATTTTCATATTTTATTTTTTTTAAAGAAATTTTTTTGTTCAATTTATCAAATTTCAAAAGAAATTAGTATTAATTGATTTTATATTACAAAAATAGATTTCAAGAAATATATTTTAATTTATCAAATGCAAATGAAAATTAGTATTACCAAAGATTAATCTTAAAATATAGTTTGAATGTATAGATACATTAGAGTTAGTTAAATTTAGATTGCAAATGTAAATAGAATAGTTAAGTTAAAAGTAATTGCCATTAAATAGAATAATTAAGTTAAAAGTAAAAGTATAGGGGAATTTATCATTATTTAGAGTTAGTTAAATTTAGATTGTAAACATAAATAGAATAGTTAAGTTAAAAGTAATTGTCATTTTCTCCTGCCCTTTCCATCTCCCACCTTCTCTTTCCATCTCCCACTATAATCACAACTCTAATAATGGAGCCGAGAAAATCGCCCTTATCGCTCAAAATTTTTGAACCAATAAAATTGAGGAAAAATAATTTTTGGAATTTGAAAAGTTAAAAACTGTGCATTTAACTTTTAAAAAAAAAATATTGTATTAAAATTAAATTATAATGTATAGGAAAGAAATTAATAGAATTTGATTGGCTGCAAGCAAAACAATTAATCACTAGTTAAGTTCAAGTCGCCTATAGTTCCATTGCAGGAACTAACAAATTAAGATCAATTCTATAGATTTCATAATAATTAGATATTTCTAAACATTTTTCTTCATTATAAGTTTAAAATATAATTTGAAAAAAAATAATTTTAAAAAATATTTTCTTTTTTCAACATATTACATATAGATAAATAATTCATCCCACACAATAGAAGTTTAAATTATATTCTTCAAATTATATATATTTTTAATTTCTTTACGTAAGCAAAAAAGAAATTAGCATTCTCTTTTATCTATTTTAGGTATTTTGGTTAAGTGAAGGAGGATTATTCTCTATGCTTTGAATTTTTATTTATTAAATGTTTAAATTTAAAATAATGAATACTGATGATAATTTTTTTTAAAAATATTTTAATAAAAAATTATAATTGTTTATGTAAATTATTAACAAATTTAATTAATTTTAATATAAATGTTAAAAATATATTTTAAAAGTACATCAAAATAGGCTAAGTTTTAATAACAAAAAGATAATTTAACAAATTAAGATCAATTCTATAGATTTCATAATAATTAGATATTTCTAAACATTTTTCTTCATTATAAGTTTAAAATATAATTTGAAAAAAATAATTGTAAAAAATATTTTCTTTTTTCAACATATTACATATAGATAAATAATTCATCCCACACAATAGAAGTTTAAATTATATTCTTCAAATTATATATATTTTTAATTTATTTACGTTTTTGTATTTATTTATTTTAGATAATTTGGTTAAATGAAGGAGGGTTGATCTTTATTTTTGATAATATACAAATAAAATTGTTCTTATTTATTTATTTATATTTATTAAATATTTAAATTTAAAGTGATAAATGGTTAATTAAAGATATTAGATTTCCACAATCCATATTGATAATTAGTGTGCTTTTCTAGAATTTACTCTGTATATTTTGTATAATTTATTTGGATAATTTTTAAATTTTTTTAGAAATCAAATATTATTTATTTTGAATTTTTTTGTAAAATTTTATAATTATTTATCATTAATTAAGTTCTTTGTAATTAAATTAATATAAATATTAAAAAATAAAAATAAATTAAATATTATAGTGTGTTGTTTCTTTTTGACTGTACATTTTTTCCTAGACATTTAGGATCAAACTTTATGATCCATAATCAGAAGATAGCAAGACAAGAGAGAAGAATTCACATAGTCAAAACTAGAAACAACACACTATAATATTATGGACTCTCAAAATCATGTACTAGAAGTTACACATAATTTGATGTTCCTTATAATTAGATGACACACTATAATATTATGGACTCTGAAAATCATGTACTATACGTTACACATAATTTGATGTTTCTTATAATTAGATGGCACACTATAATATTATGGACTCTAAAAATCATGTACTGGAAGTTACACATAATTTGATGTTCCTTATAATTAGATGACAATATTGTTCATAAATTATCTAGTTTAGACTAATTTAAAACGTGAAAATATTGTTCAATTTTTTTCCTTAAAGTTTCAAATATTTTAATGATTTAAATTGATCATTTTTTAAACATAATTAGATAATAAACATTTTTTCTCTATTGTTCTCCAACAAATTATTCTTCTCCAAAAAAGAGGCAAAAAAAAAAACCTACAATAAGAGTAAATGGAGTGACATTTGGCTTCCAATTTAACATGTTTATTCCTATTATGGGGACAATTTCTTCGAATAAAAAGAACACATGATTTTTCTATAAAATCTTGTATATCACCTAAAGCATTATGAGCTACATCATCCAATTCCTTGAAATTGGTTTTTCCTTGAACGCGTATCTTTCCTTCCACAAGTATATTTTCTTGATTCCAGATAAGCTCCATTTTAAAACCTAGGAAAACATTGTGTTAATGAAATATTTTACATTCTTCTTCATACCAAAATTCAAGAACATTCATGTCCACGTAAATTGGTTGCCAAAATTCATATTTATTGTTGTCAAATGAATTTTTAAAAAAATATATATATTTTACTTTATAAAGATTTTGGAGAATATAATTTATATTAATATTATTCTTGTATTTTGAAAAGTTATTTTGACCCTATAATTATGTATAGATATTTTATATATTTTTTAGATTAAAAAATTAAAAAAAATTAAATTTATAATATATTGTTTAGATTTTAGTGTTTGTATGATATTATATGACATTATTTTTTTTTTTTTTTTTTAGACTGCAGGAATCGGGTAGCACGACCCCCTATAAACTGCAGTGCGCCTGGTAAACTTTTTAACGTGACCGGCGGCGCTGGCGCGACACGCCCTCCGGTACCACGGGACGGGGGAGACTAGAACTCGTGACCAGCAGAGCCGCAACGGAATTACTTAGCCAACCGAGCTAGGGCCCCCGCCCAATATGACATAATTATTAATTATATATTACTTAATTTATTATATAAGTATATCTTTTTAATTATTTGTATATCAAATTTGTTAATAATTAATTTAAATCTATTAACAATTTTTTAACATTTTTCTTAATTTTCAAAATAATTTACATGTCAAATATTAGTAATATAATATTCTAAAATAAGTAACGAATAAATCTATAATTTTTTAAAATTAAATTTTAAAAAATATTGAAATGACTTTCTCAAAAGTAAAATTAAAAGTTACATACACAAATAAAATAAATATATTAAAAAAAATAAAAAAAATAATATAGATATAAATGATAGAAAGGATTTAGATCAATTTAGCATTTGTAAATATGAAACCTAACATTTTAAATTTAAATTTCAAAATTCAAATCCATGTATTTTTTATTTAACCATTGTGAGCCAACTAAAGTATGAATTATCAACTTGCATTCTAGGATGGAATATTTAAGGAAGTTAACCTTAATGAAAATGAATCATTTAGGAGAATCAAAGAATAAAAATAATCTTGTTACATCAGCATTAAATCATTATTCTAGTAGCATATTACATTCTTGCAAACTATTTTTCTCAACCTTGGTTTATTGTTCTTAAATTGACTAAGGAGAACATGACCATCACAGTTCAATAGATTTCTTAAAGGCGTTTTGTAAACAACACATGTTCCCTATCAAATTTAGAGCACATACATAAAGACAAACAAGTTTCAAACAATATAATTTAGTGAGATCCAATGTGTGAGTTACAAATTTAGATCCAAACTTCAAGTTAAAGTACACATACATAGAAATCACTTATATGACATTATAAATGAACCAAAATAGTACACAATCAAATTCATAATTATGAAAAAATACATTTCTAATATATGTATAATAATATCTTCATTAAATTTAGAACTAAATACTTGTACATTTAATTTTTTTCATATTTAGTTAGTTTTTTTATTACAATAATATTTAATTTAATTAATTAATTAAACTAATATTTATGAAAGTTGCATCGATTTTTATACAAAAGAAAATTAGAAAATAAATCTCTTTAAATTATAATACCAAACTTACTCGACTTTATAAAATTATTTATTTATAAAGAAATATATTGTAAAAGTATTGGCAACTTTGTATGAAGCTTTACAAAATTATTTGTTTATTAAAATATTAAAAATAATAAAAAATATTTTTAAATTTTTTATTTTATAGAAATATATTGAATAAATATTTATTTATAAGAAAACTATCAATTTTTTTATTTATTTATAAGAAAATAAAGCATGCAACTTAAAATAATAGATTTTTTATTTTATTTTATAGAAAACATATTGAATAAATATTTATTTATAAGAAAATAAAACATGCTAACTTAAAAATAATAGATTTTTTAAATTTTAGATGAGAACTTTGTTTGAGAAGAAAATAAAAAGAAATAAATCTTTCTAAAAGACCTTGAGCTATAAATATAAATTCCTCTACAATATCATTTAATCTCAATCTCCCATGTAATTAGATGTCAAGTCTTAGAAGATAATCTGGGTTTGGACTCAACTTATAATCATTTTACAATGTATAAAATGAATAATCTCTTGGGCTTCAAGTACTACCAAATGTTTGATATGTAACTTATGAAAATATATCCCCCAACAAAAGATCCCTCATTGTGACTTATCATGTGATGATAATTGCATGCCTTGCTAATCTAGGAGGATCTACAAATCATAATGCTCATTGTAATTTAACCTTAACCCTAACTTATTTAACCCTAAACTAAATTGAACCTTGATTGAACCTTAACCCTAACTGAACTATAACATTAACTTTGAACTCTAAATAAATTATAAGCTTAATTGAACTTTGATCGTAACCCAATAGTAACCCTAATTGAACTTAAATTGAATCACATCCCTAATTGAATTTTAATCCTTACCCTTACCCTAACCCAAGTGAATAGTAACCCTAATTAAACTCAAACTTTTAGCCCAATTAAACTCTAACCCTTATTAAACCATAACCCACATTGAAACCTAACCCTAATGTAATTGTAACCCTATCCCTAATGAATTCCTACCCCTAATCCTAATTCTAATTAACCATTTATTGAACCCTAACCCAAATTTAACTCTAACCTTAACTTTGAACCTTAATTAAATCATAACCTTAATTGAACCTTGACCTTAACTATAATGAACAATAACCATAATTGAACTCAAAATTTTAGCCTAATTAAATCCTAACCTAGAAATAATAGACATTGTTGTTCAAGAAACAAAAGTATTGTTATTAATAAGTCTGCCCATACAAAGGAAAATAATTGTTTATAAGAAAAAAGGAAAAAATACAGTTATACATAGGTGATCAAAGGGTTTTCATATTTGACGGTCATCTATCCTCATCATTGTTAAGAAAATAAAACAAAACCACAACTACTCTCAGTTTTTCTTCACTTGAAAGAACAAAATTGCCTTGCCAACATTTGGCATGAACTTCACAAACACAACCTTGTTTAATTTGACAAAATATCATTTCTTTAGTGTCTTTTAATTTTTAAATGACAATCAAAGTAGTTACTTCTAATACCTAACTAACTAAGTTTTGCATAACATTAATATTATTTGTCATTATAATTCTAAAACCAAAATGTCTTATCTTTCTAAAAGCAAAATGTCTCATCTCTCATTTAATTTCACAAAAATAATTTTCATTTCTTAAATTTCAACTAATATTATTTAATCTAAATTATGTGTTCCAAATATACATTTGTTTTAATTTAATTGGGAAAAATATTCATTTCTCTATATATATACACCATTAAATGTTTAATGGTTATATATAGAGATTAACTAATTTTTATTTATTTACTTCAATAGTTGTATTTATTAAACCTTTAAATTTAAAGCAATGAATGATGATAATAATTTTTGTTTATTTAATTTTTTATAATATTATTTATTCATGTATGGGTTTTAGAATAGTTTCACACTTCTAAACATTTTCATTAAGTGCAAGTTTGATATGCTATTTATGTATGTCTAAATTGTATATAGTTTAATATTTGTTATAGTTCTTAAATGTTAAACACATCAATGTATTTTAATACACAAATCATTAAATTTTGAGTAGTATTATGTTTGTTCTTTATAATAGTTTCAAAAATAGAATGTCTTATTTCTCTTCATTTAATTTTACAATTATCATTTCTTTGATAATGAAAAACACTTCAATAGTATCTACTTTTGATATGTAAGTAATTAAATTTTATATAATTAAAATTATATTTATTATAACTCTAAAAACAAAATACTTATTTCTTCTCATTTATTTTTACAAATATCATTTAAATTTTTTTATTTTCAATTAATATAAATTAACTAATGTGTTTTTCACATCATTATATTTTTATTGCTTATATACATATAGACAAATTAATTCATTCATGAGATTTAAACTATTTTTTCTAAAATTGAAAAAAATTAACATTTTAAAATACTAATTTTAAGATTTAAATATTTATTTGTTTTAGATAATTTAATTAAATGAAGGTGGATTAATCTTAGTTTTTTAAAGATTAATTTTAAATATACGAATAAAATTGTGATTATTTATTTTATAAAATTGTATTTATTAATTTTATTATGATTATTTATTTTATAAAATGTGTTTATTAAGTATTTAGATTAAAATTGATGAATGGTCATAATAATTTAGTATTTTTTAAAGAATAAATTTTTTAATTTTTTTTTTTGGATTTTTTAGTAAATGCTTTAGCCAATCAAGCTAGGCACACCACCCTTGTATAGCTTTAAGATTATTTATCATTGTAGTTCAAAATAAAATATCTTAAATAATTAGATTTTAGATATCTTAAAATTATTCTCATTGTAGTTGTAAAAATAAAATGCTTTATGTCTCATTTCATTTCACAAACATGATTTGAAATTTTCATTTATGGTCAATAGTAATAATTTAAATTAATGTGTTTCAAATATACATTTATTTTAATTTACTTCTAAATATTTTTACTTTTCAATATGTATACCTTATTACATGTTTACTTATTATAAATGGTATATGTGGAACATTTTTGCTCTTTAAGTATGTTGTTTCCGTTGCTTTGTTCTTTTCACCCTAGAGCCCTCACTCCTTCAGCTTTTGATTTTGTCCCACCACATGTCACTTCGGTGCGTCTTTTTGGAGGTTGCGAGATAATTTTTGCGAAAAGGTGTGTGATTATGCCACACAGTGGCTGCACTACCTTTTCGAGGCTCTCTTTCTTTTCAGGCCCGAAGCTGTATATGTGGCTGCCTTGCATGGATTTTCCTCTAGTTGCTCTCTCAAATTTTCAAAAACACCTGCTAGCTTGCCATGTCGCTCATCTTTTATTGGGCATGTTTCTTCACCTTTTGGGGCTATACCTTCAGGGATGATATTGGGTGGCAACGTGTTTTTTTCCTCTACAACTATTAGAGTCAACCTTTCCTTTTGAAATCACCATTATCACCTACAAAAGATTGGATTAGATTTAGACAAGCATTTACGATTGTATTTTCCTTTTGACAGGGAGACCTGCACGAATCTCTTAGGAGATCTGGGTTATCGAGTTGTTATACCTATTACCAATATTGAAGCATCTCTAATTTTATTATCATATCAGATCCAATTTTTTATTAGATTTTGAGGTTGTCTAATGGTGACACCTGTTAGGGTTTCTAGCTTTGGTGGCGCAAGGTGCTTGATGCTTGTATTCTTCCCTTGTTTTAGAAAAGGGAATTTTCTAGTCCAGCCTCTGTAGATAGAGATACGAATAGTGGATGATAGATTGATCAATATATAGATAGATTACCAACATTAGAATAGGATATAGAGGATTTCTTATAGAGTCTTGTCACTCTTTTGTAATTGATGTCAATACAATTGTTCAGATTCATTATTTGACATTAGCATTTCCATTATTTTGCAATATTAAGTAATAGAGGAAGAAAATTGATATTAGATTGTGCTCATGTAGCCTTTGTTTTACACTTTGTTCTCTGTTTCACATACATTGAATGCTTTGTGTCTATTTACTTCTACACATAAGTCTTGGTATACGATTTTCAATTGTTAGCTTTTATGATCTTCTAACCTTGACTTTTAGGAATTAAATCATGTTATAATACTCTTTCATTCTCCTATTAAAGTTTTGTTGGTTTCATATTATGTTGTCAAGTGGAATAGCTCTGTAAGGATCCAAAGTATTTTGTTTGATTTTGAGTAAATCCTTTTTTTGTTTGAACCTTAATGGGTGCTTCCCATGGGAGGATTTGAATGACTACTTTGTGCCCACATCATCTTTAGTCGCTTGTTCTCCTTCCAACAGTGAAGAGTTTGTGGCATTATGTTTTCATCTTATCAGAAATTGGAGCTTGTCAAGGTCTTTGAAATGTTGTAAAAGCATTGTCACATCACTGCATTTTGTTTTCTTTCTGCATTTCCTCTTCCCTTTTCCAAAATACCAAAGAAGAGTCAATTTCTCTAAAAATCCTAAAGGTTATTTAGTGAGGCACAATCAGGTCCCCCACTCACTAAATTTCCCATAAGGCTATTAAGGAGAAGCACAAGCTTTCATGATTAATAGTTCTTTTTTTGGGATGCCCGGTGGGACTAGGATCTTTCATAGTGTTTGATACCCATCCTTGAGGAGACATTTGAATCAGATTAATAGAAGGGGCTAGAGAACTTATGCCCAAGGTCTAGACTAGGACATTGTCTAGAGGAGATTTCCAATATTCTCAATTACCCTCTTTAGCCCCTAGGAGACAAGCCACAGGTTATTTATCACCTGTCAGAAGCAATAGAGTTAGGAGTGCTAGTCTAGAGTCTAGAGCCTTATCTACCCCTCCAGGTGGCCAAACTTTTCAAATTAGAATAACTATTTACCTAGTCCATAGAGGTTTTTTTTTCTGATGGATCTCCAAGGAGCTCCTATAAATTTTGTGACTTGGGATGGTGGCAGTCTGTTAGTTCCATCCACCCCTCCAAATGGATGGCCTACCATCCCCACCAATGCCCTTAAAGTGATCCTGAATTTTATTGGGGAGGATTTCAAAATGCCTTCTGAATACCTCCAAGATATTGCAGATGTTTGTAGATTTCACATCATAGAGAAAAACATTGCCCTTAGATTACTAGCCATATCCTTTAAAGGGAAGGCCCAAGATTGGTATATATCCCTAGCCCCCAATTTCATCTGCTTGTGGGATGATCTTGGAGGAAATACTTTTGGGCATTTTTTAGAGAAAGGAGATCACTCATCCTTTTTGTAGTAGTTGATAACAATCAAGAGAGATTCGTAGGAAGCTACATGATAGATTTTAACACTAGGTTCCATAAAACTTGGCAAAGAATCCCTACAATAGCTAGACCTCCACCAGCCATGGAATTCATGTTCTATCTAAAGGATTTCAATTCATACATCATAGTTATGGTGCAATTTCTTGGGGGTGATACTCTACCCGACACATATGATCGAGCTGTGAGAGCAAAGAACAGTTTGATAGACATTGGGAAGCTACCACCACAATCGTTGATGCTGATATTCTTAGAAATCTCTGGTGGAACACAAGAGGAGGTAGCCCCCAGTACGCCTACTTCACTCCCTAGCACATCGGTCATGCTGCCACCTTCTATGTATGTGTATTTGAATACACAACCAAGCATGTTAGGCTCTTCTTCGTTGGCCACAAATGTCATTGATATGAATAATTTCATGAGGACTTTCAAAAATGAGCTTGTCATTATTCGGCGATAGCAGGCAACGCCTCCAAGCCCCCCCACAAAATTATCAAGAAGGGAGACCACCTTTCCAGCATAATATGTACCAAGGAGCTCCAAGAGGGAGTAACCAACAACAAACATCAAGATATATGGTCTCGGTGACCACTCCATTACAGGTTGCCAAAGCTAACACAGGCAAGGACTTGATTCTAGGTCAAAACAACCTTTTGGAAGATACAAATGCATGGTGTTTTTTGTGTAATGATGCCCATATGACTCAAAAAAATTTGCGGGGAAATCTTCAACAAAGGGTGGCAGAACAAAGAAGTCAAGGAATTCCTCCGGATGCCAAAAGTTACCAATCCCCTGGGATTGAGAATGCTATATTTAGTGCTTAGATGTAGGGAATGTCCCTGGAGCAAGAAGCAGACATCTCCCCCAACCAAGAACTCTTTTCTTAGATGGAGGGAGAAGAATCAATGTTCACAAATGAAGTCCCGACCATGAGAACACCACAAGTATAGTCAAACTATAACACCAAATCAAAGACAAGGTTCATTGGAGAATATGTGCCATACGTACCATTGGCACCACTAGCCTGACAACCATAGTGGCCCTAGCTACAAGTACCACAATTACAACCAAAAGCCATGGATAGGGTTCTTGGTCTACTTGTGGTAGACCAGCCTTTCCCTAAAACAAAAGAAGCACCCCCGTTCAAACCAAAGGTCCTACTGATTGGAACACTTAATGTGGTGGAGCAATTGAAGAAGGCTCCCACCAATGTATCTCTATGGGACGTCCTATCCATTCTAGAGCAAAAGAATTTGCTGTGGGATGCATTTAATAGAGAGGAGAAAGCCCTGTTGCTAGATCTAGTCTTGTCACCCAACCAATACAAGGGAAAGGGATCCACATCAGAT
This sequence comes from Sequoia sempervirens, assembly GCA_007258455.2. Lineage (NCBI taxonomy): Eukaryota > Viridiplantae > Streptophyta > Pinopsida > Cupressales > Cupressaceae > Sequoia > Sequoia sempervirens. The sequence goes on along the minus strand of VDFB02023875.1, from coordinate 31,749 downwards.
CCCTAAACCTTGAGGGTTGTGACATATGTGAATACGATAGAGAAAAAAATATGAAAGAGGTAAGTAACACTGGTAGAATTTGGAAAATAAATGACTAGGTGACTAACAATTTGTCACAAGAACAAAAAATGACTAAATTCTACTAACTTTTTGCAACACAGCTGTAAATGAGTAAATAAATGACTAATTTGGTCATTAGGTAAAACATTATTTAGTCAGACAAATAAAAATGACTAAATAGTTAGTCATGAGAGTACAAATTAGAAAAAAATTTAAAAAATATTTGGGGAAATGATAGGCAAGTCATGTAATATTGCATGCGATTCTACATTATTCTCGTTTAGAATTTGATGATTCTGCATTATTCTTGTTTAGAAAACTACATTGAGGCATGCAAACTACATTGAGGTGCCTTTTTTTGAGTTACAACAACTAGGCACATGAACTACACTAAGGCATTTTGAGTTACAACTAGGCACACGAACTACACTAAGGCGTTTTGAGTTACAACACTTGCATGGGAGATAAAGATTGTTTGGAGAGGACTTGGAGAATTCTGAAAAGATAGGAAAGGACTTCATTGTCTACTACAAAGTATTTGAAGTTTGCAAAGAATTCAGATTTGGGGATTCCCTCTGCAGCGAATTCAGAGGTAATTCAAAACCCTCATTACATTAAACACAAAATCTATATCTTTTTGATTGGAAACTTACAATAGTTATAATCCACTGCTCTTAATAATGTTCTTTTACAATCTTTCCATTGTTCCGCTTCATAATGTGTTCAAGCAAAATATAATAAAATTTGGGTGTCAGTGCCAAAATAGAATTTCATCAAACAATTTTGATACATTTTCACTGCAAGCGCAAACTGTCCTTGTGCAAAGTAAACATGTACTATATTTACCCACACATTAGGCATATGAACAAAGATGTTTCCTATAGCAGCTTCTTGTACCTATGTAAAAAATTCCTTTGCAATATCAAATTGACCCCTTCAGCTAGCACAATGGCTGCCCCATTTGTAGCATAAACATTTCTTGGTCTCTGTGCCAAAAATTTACAAGACAATTCTCTAGCCTTCTCAAGATGTGTTGCCTCATTCTTTGGATCCCTCCTTTCATTGCAAAAAGCAACAAAATAATTCCATTTTCCAAGTGAAATGTTAATATAAGAGAACTTTGCATCTGATTCACTTTATCCAGCTTTAATTCTTTCTTTTGCTTTAAGCCAATCATCTATTTTCAGTTCCATGTTTTCAAGCATACATAAAGCATTTGATGAGTTTCTATCCACCTTAAGTGCATCCCCAATCAATTCTAGGCTTAGTTGGATCTCATTCTGAGCCTGAGCCATGGTTGCAACACGTAGATATGCATCCACATAATTATTAAACTAGAACAATATTAGCCTACATAAAAGATTTTCTTGTTTTAGTATGATGTAGATTTTCAAACAATCTAGCAAGATTAAATAGTTTTGTGACTTTATCCCATGGTAACTCAAGTGAAACACCACCTTCTTTTAGTCGATGGAAGAATTCTATATCCTTAAATCACACAAAAAAGACTGCAAAATTGGCATTGGGGCTTTTATTTATGAATTCAGCCCAAATGCCATTTCCTAATGCCTCCATAAAATTTTGTTGAGCCAACTCTAGTTCATCATGCTCAAAATGAAGAACCCCAATGTTGTTTAAATATTCAATGGGCACTTCTTCTCTACTCTTCTTTAGAAGAGACTTTGTTGTCTTAAGAGAATCTAAGGCTACACTAGGGTCTATCAATATTAATAACTCACCCATCTTGATAAACACATGGGAATCATGAACAGATCTATGTGAGTTTCCTTTCTTAAAATTTCCAAAGCCTTCTCTTCCTACCCTTGCTAAACATATATATGGCCTACAACATTTAAACTCTCATAGTTCTTAGGGTAGACCTCTAGAACCTTTTTAAAATTTGAGGGAGAACTCTTAAGATCTCCTAGCTTCAATTGAACCTCTCCACAAAATCATGTGGCCTTTGGCTTTCCTTGAATGATGCCATGTAGTAGCGGCCAGTGGTGTCATAATCACCTTTACTATGATAAGATCATGCAAGATTCTAATATGAATGAGATTTCATGAGAGGGTGGTCAGTTGAAACAAGAGTTGTCTCAGTCAACTGTTCCACAAGAAAATGCTACCCTATGAAGAAAAAATGGTTTGCTAAATGATTCAATGCCATTGCACAACACAGGTATAATTCAAAGGCTCTATGCATCTTTTCCATTCCTTCATGAACACTACCTTTTTCACTAACTGTGAGAATCCTATAATTAAAAAATGCACAAAATTGACCATAGAGATTTTCCCCCATTTCAAACAGCAAAATTGCCAAAAAAATGCGTTTAAAACTCGCAAAAAAATGCAAATAAAATCACGTTGATTTTCATGCGAAAAAGAAATCATGAGACCATAGCTTGTTGTTTACTATTATGCTTTGATATATTTTTTCCAAGGACCCATAGCTTGTTTGAAATCACTTGTTTTAGGATTTCGGCCATAGCAACAATGCAATGATCTGTTTGATAAAATTCTTTGGTAGACATGTATGAAAAAAGTGGTAGCATAGACAAGACACAGGAATTTGGAAAATATGTCTCAAAGAAATGTGGTCTCATGGTGATGGAATACCATGAACAATGCCATGAAAAGCGAATTGTTATGGATTGTCATGGCATTCCACCACCATGAGACCACATTTCTTTGAGGCATTTTTTCAACTAGTTTACTGCCTTGTCTATGCTATTGCTTACTATTATGCTTTGATATATTTTTTCCAAGCATCCATAGCTTGTTCGAAAGCACTTGTTTTAGGATTTTAGCCATAGCAACAGGGAAGTGAATTGTTTGATAAATCGCTTTGGTAGACAATATGTATGAAAAATGTGGTAGCATAGACAAGACAATGAACTGTTTGAAAAAATGCCTCAAAGAAATGTGGTCTCATGGAATTCCATGACAAGCAAATGCAATTGGAAGCTGCTCCTAGTTATTAGTTATGCAATGTGAAGTAATGCTTTGAGTTTGAAAGATATGCAATGCAATGTAATCAACAATGCAGATGATTATGATGATGTTTTGTCACCTTAACTAGCCTGTCACCTTAAGAGGTTAGCTTTCCACCTAAACTTTGGTTATATGTATTGTGTAATTTATTATTGAATGTGATTCATTCTTCTTAGTTTTCTTACTTTGGTTGAAATTAATTTTATTTAGTTAGAATATAATTTCTTGTATGTCTTATATGTTTTCTAGATGCTAGAATTTTCTTGTATGTCCTAGATGATAGCTTTAGTTTGTATTATATCTTCTAGCCTCCACATGCATTGAATATGCTTGTGTGAAGGAAACAATAATGAACATTTTTTATTTAATAATACATATAGATATCTTAACATCAGGTGAACTAAGCCTCCTCATTACAAAAAAAGAAATGATCTCTTAGATTTGATTGACACTTAAAACTAAAACTAAGAGACTACAAAATTAGAAAATTGTTCAATCTTTTCAATAAAATGATATCTAAAATACTGCATTCATAATATACCCCTATATTCCCACCTAAAATACATAAAAAATCCAATACCACAATTCAAGACCACAAATTATTATATCATACACAATATTATGAACAAATAATTGATACCAATTCATAATATACCCCTATATTCCCACCTAAAATACATAAAAAATCTAATCATACACAATATTATCAATAAATAATTGAGACCAAAATTTGAGCACCAGATTAAATCTTCTTCTCCATCGATTGCTTCAAATAGATATTACAATATAACAAAAGTATCCTCATATATGTTTCTATAAATGCCTATGACGATGATATTAAAATTGTCTTGGTTTCTCTTTTATAAGAGAAGCAACAAGCTTCAAACTGTTACAAAATATGGCATCTTTTCAAAATGCATGCCTCTTCGTATAAACTAAACATTAGTTTTGCTTAAAACATAATAAAGATAAAACACAGAAAGTAGATAACTAATAAAGTCTGCAACACTCGTGACACCATAGTCCATTAGTCTTTGTAAGGCACCTGTGATCATTGAAGATCTATTCAAGGTCCTTTCTCCATATTAGTGTATTTGAATTTCTGTTTCTTCCATTGTGATAGCCCCAAGGCCTATTGTTGAAGAGAACCCAAATACTTATGCTCCCACTCGTACATTGTATAATCATGTGGCCATTTGTATTCTTGAATTTTTAATATATTTGCAAGGTGAATCTTCCATTAGCTGTCTAGTAATGCCTTGCCATCCATGATAATCTTAGAATATACAACATCCAAGGCTATTACTCCATCCATGATTAAGTTGAACCTGTCAAGACTCAACTCACCATCCTTTTGTATGTGAATGATGCAATGTGGAACAATCTGGCCAAATTATATCTTCCATTCATTGAGGTCCTTCAATTGGTCATCATATTTTGATATTTTTTGCACAAACCAGTACTTTAGAGTATGAAATGAATCTATTCTTGTTCTGATCTTTTGGTCCTTGTATATATTGGAATTCATCTATAACTATTTTGGTCACCTGCTCTGTAGGTTTTAATGCTGTAGGAGCCTCAATACTCTGTAAGATTCTGCACAAGGTTATCAATGTGTGGTGTATGGGTTTCCAGTTCTTAAAAAGGGGATCTAGTATGGGTACATGTGTTTTCATCTGATCAATTTCTTGCATCAGTGAGCTATAGCAATCATACATACTTTCCAACTTATCCACAATTATCTTTATCCTATGTTCGAGGACCTTCTCTAAAACATTGCAAATTTTCTTTTTTCACTCCTTCCTTACCCTCATTTTCATCTTTCTTTAACTCTTGAATCTCCTATCTAAGAATGCTCACTTGTTCAGTGGAATCACTTTCTATATTAATTGGAGGAGAAAGACGAGGCTAGTATAACATCATTTCCTTATTCTATGAGGGGCCTACTCCCTTCAATTGTTCCTTCAACTTCAAATTTTCCATGAACAATTTATTGACTTCATCATTTAAAAATTTTTGTTCCTTTTTGTACTCTCTCAATCTAGCTTCCATCTCCTTAATTGCAACTTAGGTAAACATAGTTGAATGCATTGTCATGGTTGTAGCTTCTAGAGGAGATGTATCCTTTAATGTTTTCACCATAGTTGTCCCTTTCATTTCCTACACTACATCTAGTAACCTTGGTTTTTGTGTACTCTTTTGTTCGACCTAGAATGCCAAGCTTTCAATCTTAGGGTTATAGCCTATCCCACTTACCCCTTCATCTAAGTCAAACTCAACAATCAACATTTTTTCTTCCCGTGTTCTCACTTGATCAAGTAATTTTTTTTTCTTTAATTCCATACCAAGGACAATAAGTATATTACCTTTCAAAATCATCTCTTTAGCCTCTTGTGGGCTGACATCAATATTATCAATTCTTAATTCATTAAAATTTTGGGCTACTATCTGGTCATGCTAGGATTCCTTGACTCCCATCTTATTTATTTCAACCCTCACTTCAAACTCTCTCATTTTCATCTTAATCCAAAAGTCTTTAAATTCAAGGGTTTTGAAACATTCATCATCTTCCAAGAACCTGAGAGTTGCAATTACCTTCTCATCCTCATCCATTTCTCTTTCTCCTTGTACTTGAATATCAACTCTAGCTTTAGGCCAATGGTCTTCAGTTTCAAGCATAGGTTGGTCCACTTCAACATCATCCTTGAAATGTCTTAACATATTAACTACTTCTGTATCTCCAACCTTCTCACTTATTTCATAGGAAACAAGTGGGTCTATCTCTTGTGTCTTTTGTTTTTTAGAAGGTGGTTTTTCAAGAGGTGATCCTAGAGAAGCATGACATACTGAAACAATATCTAGAGTTGGTTCTATAATTACAATACCACTCGGCCTTTTGGGAGACAATTTGGCAGGTCTTCCCATCTCCACTACAAACTTATCATATAATTCATGAAACTTATCAATCATCATATTAATCTTCTTGAGAGGATTTGCTTCCTCTACAAAATACCCCAAGAAATCACTGTGCTTCTTCTTTCTTTCTTTCTTTCTTCCTCAAGACTTTTCATAATTTCCCATTTTCTCCTCCTCATATACCTCTCAAGGAGTGAAAAAATTTATGATTACATCTTCTTCATAATCAATCTGGTGAGTAACCATAGCCTTGGTAAGGATGGTGTGTCTTACGAAATTCATGTGACCCTCAGGGTCAAAATCTCTTTCCTTTCTAGACTCTAAAGAGTACCTTGTTTTTAGATAATTTTGTAACTCTTCAAGTGTATCAGATCCCACTGATAGTTCCCTATATGTTGTCAAATTGGGTAGAAATGCACCCTTCCTTTATTTATGCATGACATCCTTTTCCATCCATAGAATCTTCCACATGAACTCTAAAAAGGATAATTGAAGGGGGAAAAATTTTGGCAGTATATGTGGGGCTTGTGGGCATCCATAAATCTTGATTATTGTGGTATCTGGTGAAAAAACAATCATCAAAGTTATGAGTATGTCCTTTCTTAGGTTTCAAAGCCAAAGGTCTTAATAGTTGTAGCACAAGTGTGTGTAGTCTTGGTGGTGGGTGGCCAAGAACTCTCATAATTTTGTACACAAATTCATCATGGAATATCACATAATTTGAATTCTTACATCTGTTTTCCCATATATAACACCATCGTTGCACTGGCAACAAATTCCCTTGCTGGTCAATCTTACCCAAACACATCCTTTTGGTCCTTGCATCTTTATTTTGGTATAATATTAGGTGGCACAACAAAGAATATTTCCTGAATGTTATGGGGGCTCTATTTTCCTTGACTTGCAAAAATCCTTCATGCAATGCTTTCTCAAGATATGAGGCACAATCATATTCAATATTTTTCTCAAGGTTTTGGATCCTCATATCCATCATCATTAAACTAACTGGCATTCGCTCTTGTGCATCTATCCCTGGTTTTGGGGGCGCAACCCCTAATTTTTTTTCCCATTAACTCGTCAAGGTTTTCTTGTTGACACATCAAATGAAAAAATGACTTTGTAAAACCCTAATTTTGGAAGCTTCCAAAATCTTGTTATAAGCGACTGGGATGTAAGCTGCAGTGTGTGTAATTCACGAGATTATAATCTACTTTGAACTAGATAATAAAATCATTCGGTGGCTGAGTTTCTGTGGATGTAGCCCATATTGGGTGAACCATGTTAAATTTATGTGCTGATCTCTTGTGTTATTCTTCATTTTTATTTCTGGGTTATTTAATCTGCATATAATTGTTAATGTTTATTGCTCCAATCTACCTAAACCCTAATAGGTCCTAGGAATGAATCTTTCTAGTTAAGCATTAGTTGTCACTTATCTTATCTATTTGGAATTTATTTAATGGTTTTTTCCTACGTAGTTATGAGTTAGTTGTCTCATGTGATAGGATTAAGACACTTGTCATAATCTTGTCTAATCCTATTCCTCACCTTGCTTATATAAGCAAGGATTCATATATATATTTCCATATACATTTTGGAATTCATACATTATTAATCATAGCATGATATTTCTACCAATTCTCTCTTGTGGAAGTTATTGTTGTCTTGCAGGTGATCATGGGGTGTTGAGAAGTTCACCATAAACTCCTACATGGTATCAGAGCTTCAGTGTTATAGATTTCTTCCTAGATTTGAGGGACCAATCATGGTGTAAATTTTTTTAATTTGTAAGTTGGGGTTTCAAGGACTTTTCCATTAAATCCAAGGCATCAGAGAAAGTCTGGTTTGGTTTTTGTTTCATCAAATTTCATCATATATTTATCAATCTACAAGGGTTTGAAGGAAGGGTTTCAATTGCCAGATCTAGGAGATAGCTGAATTTTTGAAGCATTTTGGGAAAAAATCATCCCTACCGTGCAGGGTACTGCCTACTTGCAGAGCCGCCACATGGTGTAATTCCACTTTCCTACCCATGTAGGCCTAGTGGATCCCACCGTCTTGCCAACAACCAAAATAATTCTTATTTGATCATAGATCCTTTTCATCGACTGTTGATTATTCCAAATATTTTGAGTGCTAGCCGATTCCAAGCATATTCTGATAGGAAAAGGAATATTCCCTTTTTACTTTTAATAACATAGACTCTTGGCATCATCATTGCATCAACAATGTGTCAAAAAACCCTTTGAAGATTTATCCCCCTCTTTGTAGGCATTTTCATTTTGGAAGGAAAACTTTAGAGGCCCATAATTTGGTCATACAGACTCCTTTTTAGTGCAATTTTATATTTGAGGTGGAATTTTGTGATCTATGCAGTGGTGCAATTGGGTTTTCATTTTGGTGCCCGATTTTTCTTGAAATTGCAGATTCTCATAGATGTCATTGAGTCGTTCTCATTTTTAGAACTTCTAGGGCTCCATTCTTGCTCCTATGGTAACATTTTTGGGTAATTTTTTTTTTGAAAGTACATAATTGTTTGTTTACTTTTCAGTGGTGTGATCATATCATCTCATCTTGTGTAAAATTTTTACTTTGAGCTTGTGGAAAAATTTGGCAATCTGTATACACTGAGATCAAGTCCACTTTGTTGTTGTTGGCAAGTGGCACATATAATCACACTAAGAATAATGTGCCAACCTCATATCTTTCTTTAGGTTTTTTTGATTGAGTAATTGAGGGGTAATATTTTGTTGTTGTTGGTTCTAATCATGTATGTTAAATCATGGAGATTCAAATATGATTATTGTGGGAAGAAAAATCATACCATCGATGAATGTTTGCAAAATGAAATTGATGATTTGAAAATTCAAGTACAACAACTTTGCATTGCCAAAGGCATCCGTTTTCTTGATTCCCTTGAACTGACATCAACCAAATCATCTAGTGTTCTTAATGATGAGGACATAATGGAGGATAATATGTGTAGTTGAATGAAATGCACTGTGATCTCATCTCCTTCATCTATTGATTTAATTGAAGATGCTTGTGAAACCATAGATTTGGCTCCTTATAATTTAGTACAAGGAATTTATCACCCTCCAAAGATGGCTACATGGGATGAGTACTTGAAAAAAAAAATTGTTTGTTTTGTGAGTCACATTTTAGATTTGGGAGACATAATTGATTACATTATTCATCTTCTCTTTGATGGAGATGATCCTTCTTTAGTTGTTGTAAGGGAGCACTTAGACCCTCTTGTTCATTCTTTGCATGATTATCCTTTGCAGTTTGACATGAGTGTGGATACTTTTGGAAAAAATCTGGAGGAGGTATCTTTTCCTTTGGATTGAGTTCTACAATCATTTCTAGGAGATTATGGATTGTATTCTTCGGTAATGTGGCCTAGAATTCCTGTTTGGAGTGTGACACCTTACATCATTGACATGGAGACACTTGAGCATCCTTTAGAGAAATCACACATCATTATTCTTCTTGCATATTCCTATCCAAAATGGGAAACATTTCTACATTTTTACTTGGTATATCTTCTTCCCAATGGGAGGGACATTGCTTTTAGGCATTGGATCATGTTTTGTCTTCAAACACTTACCATTTTTATAAGATATTACACATTGAGGGGGGGCTCCATGGTCCTCCTTCTTCTCTCTTATGGGGTTATTTTTTCCTCGAATGAGGTTTTATCCTTCTCATACATCATTGAGAGGATTTTGTTTTCTATCTCTATTTTGGGGAGGAGTTTGGACCCACTTGGTTTTCTCCTTTTCTCCATTTCTGATAGATTTCATTTTCATTTGTACATGGGTACCTAAAATGGCCTTGTAGTCGGGACCCATCTTTGTGTCATTTTCATAAGTACTCCCTAAGTTGTACTTAAGGGGGGGTGTTGGTGTAAATAGGTATTTTATCTATCTAGTCATTAGTAGGTCCTATTTACATGTTAAGTACACTTAGGTCCTAGGAAGGAATCTTTATAGTTAAACATTAGTTGCCACTTATCTTATCTTGTTGACATTTATTTAATGCTTGTGTTCTATGTAGTTATTTATTTATTTACCCAGTTGAATAGGGAATGTTGATGGTGTGCCACTAGTTTAAGTGTGAGTGGAGCTGATGGAGTGTTTGAAGGTATTGTATGGGTCATGTTGACTCATTTAGGAGAAGCACAATTAATGCTTTATCATTAATGTGTAGTGGCAATGATGTGAAGAATGGCATACTATAAGTTACATGTTTTATTCTTAGGATCAACCTAATTTGAATAAATGCAAAATGTGCAGATAATTTTCATAGAAGATTGAAGCTGTGAAGATAGTTTGGAACTAGGTTAAGCGTGTGTTGGAATTCACAAGGAATGTTCCTCTCCCTGGTGTTGCATGTATTCTTTTGGGTATTTCTCTCTACACATTTCATGTTGATTGTTTTATCTTTTTCCAACTTGAAAATGTAATATTCTTTGTTGTAGGCTGACATATGAGATGTAATCAATGTAATATAATGTTATATATTGTAAACCTAGTTGATCTAGGTTGATTTATGAGTGTGGTGTGTGATGCATTATGACATTTATGTAAATGACTGAAATTGAAAATGCATAAGTAGTATATCCTATCTTGTTTTATCTTGATCATATCTTTGTGATAGAAGGGAAGTGAAGAAATGTGCCTAATTATTTTTTGGAGATAGTGAGTTGAAGGCAAGACTTCTTTATTGCTAAAAGAAGTGAGTTAGTAAGCAACTAAGAAGAAATTTAAAGAAGATACAAAGTAGAATTTCAATCATCAAAAGGTTTGAGCTTAATTATCAGTTTCAAACATTGGAGGGACTGCCATTTTGAATCTTTCCTGAGTGTTTTCTCAATTTAGGGAATTGTAACTTCCTTGGGAGTGACCCTAAAACTATATTTAGGGAGTAGTAGTTTCCTTGGGTTGTAGGCCTAAAAAAAAGTTGTAATTATTATTCATATTGTTCTCTTCTCACTATGGTTTTTCCCCTATGGGGTTTTCCACTTACATCTGGTGTTGTGTTGTGTTGTGGATTATGTTCATCTTTCATAGTTATGCTTATGCGGTAAATTTTGAAGTATCTATTTGTTGTAGAGGGTTTGAGATTTCATAGAATACTGATTCACCCCCTCTCAATATTTTGGTATGTTCAACAATTGGTATCAAATCCAAGTTCCTTAGAAGAAGTTTAATAGCTTGAGGAAGATCTATGATGGCACAAAAAGGGTCTCACAAGGCACCTAGGTTTGATGGAACAAATTTTAATTTATGGAAATTCAGGATGGAAACCTATCTATCCTCTTTAGTGTTTGGTGTTTGGAAATCAGTCAAAGATGGTTATACTATTCCTATTACTCCTCTAAAAGATACAACAGAGATTAGGGCCTATGAGAACAATGGAAAGGCTAAGAATGATATCTTGAGTGGTCTGAAAGATTTTGATCTTGTAAAAGTAATGCACTACAAGTTAGCAAAGGAGGTTTGGGAAAAGCTTAGTAGCATCTATGAAGGAGAAATCAAAGTAAAAAAAGCCAAGTTTTAGATCTACAGAGGCAAGTTTGAGAACCTGAAAATGTTAGAAAATAAAGATATTGTGGGATATCTACTCTAAGTAGATGAAGTGGTCAATACCATTAGAGGACTTGGTGAAGAAATAGAAGAATCAATGGTGGTGAAAAAAGTATTGAGATATCTTCCTAAAGCTTATGGTTCTAAAGTATCTTCTATTTAGGAATCCAAAGATTTAGATAAAATTTCAATGGATCAATTGTATGTTACCCTCACTGCATTTTGAAGTGATAGAGTTTGACAAAGAAAATCTAAAGAAGGAAACAACTTTCAAATCTAGTAAGAAGGAAATGTATGAAGTATCTAATCAAAGAAATGAAATTGATGAAGAAGAAGAATATTTTGTAAGGAAGTTGAAGAGGGGTACCGAAAATTACAAAGGTAATCTACCTTTCAAATATTTTAAGTGTGGAGAGGTTGGTCATTTTGCTTCTAAATATCCCTTGAAATATTATAAAATGAGGAACATAGATTCTAGAAGAAATAAGTTCAAAAGGAGTCTCTACTTCAAGGAAGATTCCTTCTCTTCAAAGGATGGTGATGCTAGTGGTTCAAATAATGAGGATGAAATCTTATTTTTGGCTGATAAGAATACTAAAGATAAAGATAAAGATTCAAGTGTTGTGTGTACTGCTTTTCATGCAAAAGATGATGAAAAATATTGGGTGATTCACAATGGTTGTTCTAATCACATGATTGAGGATAGGAGCAATTTTATCAAGCATGTGAAGTGGAATGGTGGAATAGTCAAGCTTGGAGATGATACTTCCATATAGATCTATGGAAAAGGTACAATAAGTATTGATGGAAATCATAGGAAAAAAGATGTTCTTTATGTTAAAGGTCTCAAGAACAATCTTCTTACTGTGAGTCAAATGTGTAAAATGGATACAATCTCATATTCAATGAAAGATGATGTGAAATAAAAAAAGGAAGGTCTAGAAAATTGGTTGCAGAAGGATCTAGGACAAGTGGTGACATATACAATCTAAGGAATGCCAATGGGAGAACTTTTCTTATAGGACAAGCAAGTGAATGTTGGCTTGGGAATAGGAGAATGGGACACATTATTTTTGAAAATCTTGTGAAGATCATCTCATTACATGTAGTAAGAGATATGCCTAAGATAATCAAGCCTACAAGTACTGTGTGCAAGGAATGTTAGTTTGGAAAATAGACAAGGATAAGTTTCAAGTCTAAAGAGTACTCTTCCTCTAGACCATTGGAGCTAGTACATATTGATTTGTGTAGACATACTAGAACAAAAATTATGAAAGGAGAATGGTATTTCATGCTTTTATTGATGATTTCTCTAGGATGACAAGGGTTACATTCTTGAAAGATAAATCTAATGCTTTTAGTAGATTCAATATTTTAAAATAAATGATTGAGAATGAAATGAATGCTAAAATCAAGTGCTTAAGGTCTGATAGAGGAGGTGATTTCACATCAAATGAGTTTAATGATTTTTGTGAAAAACATGGAATAAGGAGGCACCTATCTACTACTAGAACTCCTCGGTAGAATGAGGTAATTGAAAGAAAGAATAGGATTGTTCAAGAGATGGAAAGGGCCATGCTAATAGGGGAAAATATTCTTGATGTTTATTGGAAAAAATAGTTCATATTGTAGCCTATATTCTCAAGAGAGGATTGTTAAGGTTGGACAACATTAAGACCCCATATGAGTTATGGTATGGAAGATCGAAAAAATTCAAGTATTTTAAAGTATTTGGAAGAAAAAGCTACTTCATAAGAGATGAAGACAATTTTGGGAATTTTAATTCAAGAGCTGATGAAGGTATTTTTTTGGGATATTCATCTCAGAGTAAATCATATAGGTGCTACAACAAAAGATTGGGAAGAATAGTTGAAATTATAAATGTTAAATTTGATGAAGATCTATATCAGAATATGAATGAAATTAAGGACTATGGATCTAATGCACCTCCTTGCTTAGAAGAAGAAGAAGAAGAAGAAGAAGAAGTTGAAGAGAAAGAAGAAACAATTAAAAAGCACAACAAGACTCCTACCAAGTATGTTCAAAGGAATCATTCAAAAGATCAGATTATTAGAGATAAGAATGAAGGAATATTGACCAGGAGAAGGCTTGCAAAAAAAAATGAACAAGTAAACTTTTGTTTACTATGAACTATAGAACCAAATTTTTTTGCTGATGCTAGCAAGGATGGAGGATGGATACAAGCAATGGAAGGAGAATTGAATCATATTGAGAAGAATCAAACTTGGGAATTGGTTCCAAGGCCTACAAACAAAAATGTGATAGGAACAAAGTGGGTTTCTAGGAATAAGTTGAATGAAGATGGAGAAGTTGTAAGAAACAATAAAAGATTGGTATGTAAAGTCTATTCACATGTGGAAGGAATTTATTTTGAGGATACTTTTGCTCCAATAGAAAGAATGGAAGAAATAAAAAAGTTTCTTATTTTCTCAACCCATAAGGACTTCAAGGTATATCAAATGGATGTCAAATCAACCTTCCCGAATGGAGATTTGGAATAAGTCTACATTGAAAAAATTGATGGATTCTAGTTATCAAAAGAACCAAACATGGCGTGCAAACTTAAAAAGGAATTATATGGTCTCAAGCAAGCTCCTAGGGCTTAGTATGCAAGGTTGGATAAGTACTTGCTTCAACAAGGTTTCAAGAAAGGTATCACATATAGTAATATTCACTTCAAGATTGAGGGTGAAATAATTTGGATAGTTGTTGTATATGTTGATGATATAATATTTGGTGGAAATGATGAGATGTGCAAGAAGTTTGCTGAAGAAATGTAGAAGGAATTTGAAATTTCTATGATAGGTGTGTTATCCTTATTTCTTAGTCTTCAAATTGCTCAGCTAGATGATGGTATCTTTATTTCTCAAGAAAAGTATGCTAAGGAGATTTTGAAGAAGTTTGGTATGGAAGATTACAAACTAAGTACTCCTATGGTAGCTGGTTGTCATTTGAGAAAAGATGAAGAGTCTCCCCTAATTGATCAGACTCTATATAGATCTATGATTGGAAGTTTTTTGTACTTAAATGCTTCAAGACTTGATAGTATGCATGCAATGTGTTTGGTTGTAATATTTCAAAATAATCCTAAATAAAATCATGTGAAGGAAGTCAAGACAATCTTCAGATATTTGAAAATCATTCCAAATTATAGATTATGGTATCCAAAAGGTAATAAATTTGATCTAAATGTGTATAGTGATGTTGATTGGGTTGGTTGTGTTGATGATAGAAGGAGTACCAGTGGTCTTGATTTCTTTCTAGGAAGCAGGTTGGTTTCATGCATAGTAAGAAGCAAGATTCATTATCTTTGTCAATAGTAGAAGTAGAGTATATTGTTGCAACATCTTGTTGTACTCAAGTGTTGTGGACAAATCAAACATTGAAGGATATCAAGATAAATATGATGAGCCCATTCCTATTCTATATGATAATACAAGTGCTATCAATATTTCCAAGAATCCAATGATGCATTCTAGAACCAAGTACATATCAATCAGGTATAAATTTTTGAGAGATAAGGTTGCAGATAAAGAAGTGAAGTTGGAGTATGTATCCATAAAGGATTAGGTTGTAGAAATTTTCATAAAGGATCTTGCAAAGGATACATTTGAATATCTCACGTAGATGTTAGGGGTAATTGCCCCTCCTTCTTTCTAGATGCATAGTTGGTGCATCTGTCCAAGAGGAGTAATTCAAGTCATATGTTTATTCTTGGACTGATGGGAGCTACCTCTTAGGGGGAGTAGGTAGTGATTGTTGCTATCAGGGGGAGCTTGTAAGGTATCTTAAGAGAGAGAGATTAAGGGAAATATTTTTTTATACCAAAGGGGAAAGAAAATAATTTTTCCCTTTGTCCTTGATGTCAAAGGAAGATATATGGTGCACATCAGATTGGTTTTTCCATCAATGCCAAAGGGGGAGTTTGTTGTAGTTTGGTTATCATTGATTTCAAAAGTTTTGTGCAGTGTGTTGCAGTTTGGTTGTTTGGATACCAAAGAGTTTGAGAAATGCTCCACATTTCTTCATTGTTGATGTTTTGCTCTCGTGCTTTGGAAGATAGCTTCATGTTGTGTTAGGGCTGTGTGATCCAAGTTTCAAGTCTTTTGGGTTATCGGAAAGGTGTTTTTGAAAGTGATAGATGGAAGTCTGTGTTGATTCTATGAGGATGTTCTCAGAGGTATAAATTTTGGCTCTGCATATCTCTACATTTGTAGATACGGTTATGCAGTTTAGAAGTAATTACATTGAGATGTGAAGGTGTTATTTCCAAAGTTTCATGTCATTAATCCTTCCATAGAGAAAGTTACAAGTGACAGAGTGTAGGACTGTGTTGTCTGATGATTATTTTCAATGTTTGTTGACTTGTGCCAACTTGTTGTTGTATGGAGTTGTGAAAGGGATGTATGAGAGTGCTCTTTAATATCATATAATGTTTGTTGATGCTCTATAAGGTGTTTTATGGTTTCTCCATAATAAGCTATGGTTTGAAATAAATGTTTTTTTGGGTTATGCTTTTAGCTGGCCGACTAAGGCATGTTGATGATGTGTGCCACTAGTTTAAGTGTGAGTAGAGCTAATGGAGTGTTTGAAGGTATTATATGGGTCATGTCGACTCATCTAGGAGAAGTGCAAGTAATGCTTTATCATTCATGTATATTGCCAATGATGTGAAGGCCAAGATACTACAAGTTACATATTTTCTACTTAGGACTGACCTAATTTGAATTTCCAAAGCGTGTAGATAATGTTCATAGAAGACTGATTGGTGAAGATAGTTTGGGACCAAGTTAAGCATGTGTTGGAATCTACAAGGAGTGTTCCTCTTTCTGGTGTTGTGTGTAGTATTTTGAGTTTTTCCCTCTACAAATTTCATGTTGATTGTTTTATCTTTGGTCAACTTGCAAATATAATATTATTTGTTGTAGGCTAACATATGAGATGTAATCAGTGTAATATCATGTATATATTGTAAACATAGTTGATCTAGGTTGATGTATGAGTGTGGTATGTGATGCATTATGATAATTATGTAAACGACTAAAAGTGAAAAAGCAGGAGTAGTAGATCATGTCTAGTTTCATCCTGAGCATATCTCTATGATAGAAGGTAAGTGAAGAAGTGTGCCTATTCTTTTGTTGGAGGCAATTAGCTGAAGGAAATACTTCTTGATTGTTGAAAATGGTGAGCTAGTAAGCAGTTGAGAAGACATTTGAAGAAGAGACAGAGAAGAATTGCAATCATCAAAATGATTGGGCTTAATTGTTAGTTTTAGAAAGTGGAAGGACTACCATTTTGAATATTTCTTGAGTGTTTGCTCAGTTTATAGAGTTGTAGCCCTAAAACATAGTGTAATTAGGGAGTTGTAACTTGCTTAGGAGTAACCATAAAACTATTTTTAGGGAGTAGTAGCTTCCTTGGGTTGTAGCTCTAAAAAAATGTTGTACTTGTTATTCATATTGTGAGCTCTTTTCCTCGTGGTTTTTTCCCTATGGGATATTCCACATACATATGGTGTTGTTTTGTGTTGTGCATTGTGTTCATCTTTCATAGTTATGTTTATGTAGTAAAGTTTGAAGTATCTATTTTTTCTAGAGGGTTTGATATTTGATAGAATACTGATTCACCCCCCTCTTAGTATTCCATTGTGTTCAACACACACACGCACACATATATAATTGGAAATAAATGTGTGACTTTCTAGGTGAAAGGTATAATTGCAAAAACAAGCAATCAATTAAAGAAAATTGTTAATCACTGTAGTGTAGAAAAATGTATCCCTTTACATTTTCACACCTATATAGGAATTAATATTAAAATGAACTTAATTATGCCTTAATTTAGTGTTGCAATATGTATTTTACATATTCACATTAAGTTTAGGGCCCTATTAATTAAAATGGATTTAATTGTGCCTTATTTTTGGTGTTTTAAAGTTTACCTCTTTACTCTTTCACACTTATCTAGGGCTCCTTTAATTAATTGAGCTTAATTTTCCTTAATTGGTCCCTTTAATTCAAATCCAAGACTAATTAATTGTATTTTCTGAAGAGGAAACCTGACATTCATTAATGCTTAAACATTACACTTATCATTGAGCAATGTGTGTCCTAGGTAGGTGACCTAGGACCCATTCACCCATGGCCGAATGGGTCCTCCCTTAGACCTAGGACCTAAATCTAAATTATGTTTTTGGAAGTATTTTAACATTTTCAAATCCATATTCAGATGTTGGCTTGTGATGCATCTTTTTCTTGGTGGTGTCATTGGGTTTGATGTCCTCTGAGAGCATGATATTTCTTAGAGTATGAATTTCCTCTTAGTGGTGATGCTACACATTGCATTTCCTAAGTTACGATTCTTTTATCCTAGACTTTTCCTCTCTTGGATTCATTAGGCATGATGTTCTCTAAGAAGAGACCTTACATGAACTAAGAAAGATCCCTTTGAACAAACCTTTAATTGCATTTTATTCATAAGTGTTTAGCATAACACAACTTGCTAACCTTGTGAAGCTTGAACCCCTTTCAAGGCCACCAAGCATAACACACTTTTCTTGCTAGTGAAGCCTTATCTTTCCTTGTTCATAGGTTCTTAGCATAATGTAGCTTGTTAGGCCTTGTGAAGCTTGAAGTCTCATTTTCTGGTGCCTTATTGAAGTTTTCAGAGGGATAGCTTTGATATGGTATGGGAGCCTAATAAGATTCTCTCATTTGACACCTGTTGGGGGCTCATACAACCTGAGGTTCCATTAGCTTGGAGTGAGTGTGCACATTGTTTGCATAGTGGACATCAAGTTTTACTTGTGAACATCTTTGGACAAGCAGTCGAGGTGTATCCACATCACGCTGGATAGTGTAGACACCTAAAAATATCTCAATGGATCACATTGGTTAACTAACATCATTTCGTCCTAAAACCCATCATCTTTTTGCTTAATTGATTAATTTATCCTAGCTATTTAATTAATTGCATCATTTTCATCTACTAATCTAATTAATCTAATTAGATGAATTTATCCCCTTTCATGCTAACATTTCATCTTATTAAATTAAATAAATCAAACTATTTAATTTAAATCTCTAAATCTTCTTATTTAATTAAATAACCCTAAGTTATTTAATTAAATGTCATTCCACCTTTCCCCCATTCATTAAATTATTTTATTTAATGAATATCATCTAATTCTTCTAATCCCCCTAATTGCATTAATTAACATTGTTTAATTATCAATTATCTTAATCTAATTCTCCCCCCACTTGCAAGGGAATATTCCTCCTTTGCACATTACTCCAAAAGGGGAATATTCCCATGGAATATTCCTTCCCCTTTTGTACAATTAAACTTTGTTTTAATTTGCAAAATATCTATTTCCTCACCCATGAGAATATTCCAAAGAATATTCTTTCTCCTCACTCATTTGAAAAAGAGAATATTTTTACAAAACTTCATGTGCAAGTTAACTCAAAACTTCATTTGTAAGTTAACTCAAAAATTCTTGTGCAAGTTAACTTGTGACCTCTTGTATAGGTTAAAAGTGTGTTTGCTTGAAGGAATGAGAACCCTTGATTAAATCTCATCATTGATTTGCATCCCTTGATGAGAATCCATGGTCCATGCCTCCATCTTCTTTCCTTTTTGACCATTGATTAGCCTTTTTGATCTTAACCCTTCATTTCTCATTTGCTTTCCTATAAATAGGTCACTATTTGGAGACAAATGGATCGATCTTTCAAAAGCAAACTTGTGTTGTTGAAATCACTCATATTCACACTCACATTTAGCACAAACTTATCATCTTTTAGTTAATTTTAATTGCATTTAGTTAGCTTTAAGCTTCAATTAATGACTTCCATGATCACATAATGCATCCATTTAGCTTGTTTATTAATTAGGGTTTGAATATTTTAGCTTAGAATCTCATTTATATTAGCTTAGCATTTGTATATCTGAATCATTTTATCATGCATCATGTTTAATTAGCTTGCATCATTCTTATTTAAATTAAAATAATGTTTACATACACATCTCACAACCATTCCATCAGTTTTCTTCAATAATACTAACTGAGCAAGCTCATTTAGCCACAAGATTGGGAAAGGGTCATCATTTCACATAAACACGACACTAATCTCACAAAAGGATAAGTTTCAGATGGGTTAGAGTAGACATTTAAACATTTTCATAGTTTAGAATGCTTAGTTTGATGAATGTCTAGTTTAATCTTCATTTGAATGATCTTATTAAGATTTGATGTTAGTGGCTTTGTTATGCTTCGATTCTTCATGGATCAAGCGTAATCGACCCATACTAATCCATCCAATCACATTCTAGCACTAGAAGGAGGGCATGAACTAATCAATCTGACATTTTTTTCTTTAGATTTTTGTTTTCCTTGTGTTTACAGATACAACAATGCTTTTTTAGGCTAACTGGGTTTTGCAAGTTGGGCGATAAAATTTTAAGTGAAGAAGCATTCTCATCTTTAAATCTTATAATTGTAACAAGTGTTTGAGGCTTTTGGGGAAATTATAACCCATCTATCATGCTTTTAATTTTATGCTTTAGGACCACACTAATTTTCATTTGGGTTTAAAAAGAATGCTCAAACGGGACTAAAATTGAACCCTCATTTCATCATTTGATTTTGGGCTTAAAATTGAAGAAGACAACTTAACATTTTATTTGATGCATAAAATGAAGTCATCTTAGCTTTAGGGGTTAAAATTAATAAGTGTTTTCTATGTTTTGATTTACATCTTTGTTATTGAATGTGTATGCAATTCTCTTGTACCACTCGACAATCTTGAGAAACAAAAACATTTCTTAACACTTTGAATAATCACCTACATCTTTCAATTTGGATTAAAAATGAACCCCATGCTAGTGTATGGAAAAGGTATGGTGTGTTTTCTCTCCTTGTTTCATGCAAAATGGGATGATCGAACTACAAACATACTTGTAATTGTCTATCTTTAAAGGGCTTGCCTCCCTACTTCAAAAAGAGGGAATGACCCAAGCAGAAACAAGCTAAAGCCAAGCTCTTTCAAGCCGCTATATAAATAATGTGTTTGTGACGAAAGTCATAAACAACAAGTGTGGATGTGTTATACCAACTGTAAGGGAAACTATGCAGCCATAGAATGACAATTTCCACATAACCCAAATCTGAAACATGCAAGTAAAATACTCAACATCAACATGCAAGAGAATAGACAACATACCCATTAAAGATGACACAAGATATACCCTGGGAAAACCCTCAAGAGGGAAAAACCCAGCCTCCAAAAGCATCCACACTCCATGTATTATTCAGCAATGAAAACCCATTACAATACATCTGCAGAGACTCCATGAACACTTCTGAAGCACAAGCTCTCCATGCATTCCATGTGACCAAGCATGAATCCACACATCCCATGCCATGCTTCAAACCCTCACACATGCACAAGCTCCAACCCTTGACCAACTTTTGATCAACCCTAAACAACTACCCTTATCCAACCTAAACAACTACCCTTGTGGTTGCTTTTATAGAAACAAGCTCCCACAAAACCACCAAGTGGTATTACATAAACCATGTGCCCCAAAATATTACATCATGTGACCCCACATTTAATATTGGGTACTTTTTATTATTTTATTATTCCCAATATTAAATAATTACATTTTACAATTATGTCCCAATATACATACAACAAAGTGGCCCCAACATTATAACTCCTTGTGATGCACATTCACCTAGAAACCCCTAGGTTCACCACACACATAATAAATAAATAAAACATTACAAACATTATGCAAGGTGTACAACACCTAATTCTAACAATCTCCCACTTGTTGTATACATTGCATAAGGGGGTAACAAATAAACTCCATAGGCAACATGTACCATCCTAGAATCCAAGTGCTCCATGTGCTCCATCAAGATACCTGTAACAAGAACCAAGGTGACCACCATCTCATCCATGAATGCTCCCATCCTCCACCATGCCAACTGCACTAAGATATGAACACATCCAAAGAGATGTCACACTAATTGTCACAAAGAAGCATAAACCTGCCTCAACCTGATATCTCAAAACACAAACACTGAATCCAATATGCACCAGTAGCTGTCAAGAATAAATCACCATAGCTGAAATGACATCCACAACAAATGCCAACACATCCAACTATCCATACCTCCAAGGTATACATAACATAGTAAACTCATGCCAACAACATATCCACCCATAAACCACAATAACAAACTCCATGTGCAAACCTGTCAAAGCATGACATACACATCCAAGAGCTCCCACTGCATGGGCAATGTCAAGATGAATGCAAACCTGGAATGAGCGCATTCAACGCGTTGCTTCGTTAACATCCCAAAAAGAGGCACCATCACAAAGGCATACTAAGTCTACTACCAGCATCTCATAGAAGTAAACATGTAGTACCAAGGAACATCCACAATGATAAGCAAAACCTGCAAACCAAACACCTGTAGCATGTCCTCCTACACACACACCTCTAAATGCCAACTGTGTCAAGTATGATCTCCTCCATAATACCCCATAACAAAATCCATAACCACATCCATCCATCCAATCACCAAGATCAAAGATAACATATGTAACTAACATGGATGTAAGCATCTCAAAACAAGAAGATCAAACTCAAAGTAATCATTCCTAAACCAAGGAAATCAGCCCAATAAACCATCTCCTAAACCTCAACATGTACAAGGAGATAAACATGCCAACACTCCTCAAATGAACCCTAGAAACCAAATATCCATGGCTCAAGATCCATATCCATGAGAAGACAAAGCATAAACATAATGCACCTGAAAGAATAATGGGCAATACCTCTCAAGTGAACTGCCGAGTAGACCAAGAGTGGGGAATGAGAATGCTCCTCCAGGATATCCAAGTCATCATGACTCAACCAAGAACACTCTCCTCATTGGTCCATGTTGAACTCATGTCCAACCAAGGTGTAGGCTCCCTCGGACTTCCTGCTAAAATCTCATCAAGAGTAACCATCTCAATAACATGTCTCTAACCACAAGAGAACACCAAGCCTCACCTATGTCTCCAAGTATCCATGAGCACCATGTAACCGATCAATCCATGCTAAACACCAAGCAAATCATCAATGTACTCAATACAAAGAGAACCAACCAAGATCAAAATCATAGCTCCAACTGCAGAATCAGGAACATAAACATAACACCATGATCTCACATCCTCTCAAAAGAAGATCACATGAATAAATCATCATACTATGCACCATGCCACTACTCTAAACTAGTAATCAAGAGTATACCATGACATAATAACAAAACCATCCTACGACCAAGGATCACCTGTCATAACCAACAAGTCATAAATAATACCTCAACATCTCCAACACCTGATGTCAAAGAACTCTCACTGTAGCACTCAGAATCCAAGAGCTCCTCCATGACACCAAAGATCACCTGCTGAAGACAACCATCCATAATAACCAATGGATCCACACCATTTCCAAATGCTCCCACTGAACCGTGATACCGAGCAATCCCATGGCACCATGATGCACACAACTAACACTGTCATAAGCTCACACAAAACCTGTGAATCCAAGCTCTCAATGACAACATGATAACCATCCTCTAAAGCAAGAAGATACACCGCCAAACCATCATATCCATCACCGCCAAACCATCACTGTCACAAGCTCCCACTGAACCGTGTAACCAAGCTATCCATGACATCGTGATACCAATCTCCTCAAACCAAGAAGATACACCGCCATAACCATAATCAAGAACCAATCCAATACCACCAATCAATGCACCTGCATAAACCATCATAACATGCCAAAGTATCTAATGCCCAAGAAACATCCATGACATCATGATCACCACCAAATATACCAACAAATCAACCCAACCGTGTCCACATATCTGCATAATCATAGTCAACTACATAGATCTCATATCATGACTGTACCTGGTAATACCATCTCATCTCCTCAACATGACAACCAAAACAGCAAACCAAGTGACTAAACCAAGCCACTAAAACTGATCATGCATTAACACTGAAATATCAATGGGCAAAGACAACCCATATCCAAGTCATAGGTGCAACAAGTAAGTATAGACCGCCTACAACATTGCACAACTTATAGATACAACAATGCAACATACATGCTGATAACCATGTCAAAAGTGTAATAATCTGAGATGTACAACTGAGCATACAATGAATCCAATATCAAATATCCCAAATCCAACAATCCATAAGCTCATAATAACACCATAGTCAAAGAGACCCATAAACAGCTCAGATAAAGAAAATAGCAAATAAACCATGCCAAAATATCTCCAAACCTGATCCATCTGAACAAGCTTTCCGTTGACTATTTGAAGTCCAAAATCCGACTCCGTATGCACCCGATATGCCCTCTCAAAGCTCAAAATAAACATCTGACTTCAACCAAGAAAAACACTATCAAAATTGCAAAATCATGGAACAAAACTTGTACCACTATGTAGTTCTCAGAATCAGCTTTCCAACGACTATAAGAAGTCGAAAATCTGACATGCTGGGTGAAAGTTATGCCTGTTTGAAAAAACTGCTGTGTTTTGTCCTCTAGGTGGCACTGAGGTGGTGCCCGGGTGGCGCTCCGGTGGCGGATTCCAAAATTTATCAAATTTAATTTAATTTTTCATTTTAAAAAAAAACTCTCCTCCCCTGCGTACGGACCCGACGCAATTATCAGAACTGGTTAAAACATTTTGAAATCCGGCGGTCTAAAGTTTCAATGGCGGATTTTAAGAAATTTTCAAATTTTATAAAAATTTTGTTTTAAGCCCGTAGGGCTTTGGCGGTGGCCGCCGGCAGTCCCCGGCCGGACTAGTGGCCGACCTCACTGCCGACGGCAGTGGCAGGTCGGATGACAGGCTGTACCTACCACTGTTGTGATAGTGGCGGCCGTAGGAGGTACGGGGTGGGGTCTGCGTACCCCGCCCCCCAAATTTTAATTTTTTTTTTTGTTTTCAATTTTTGGTTGCCAATGTTTTTGTTTTTCGTTTTGCAGGTACAAAGAATTTCGAAGGGAATTTTTTATTTTTCGGATTTTTTAATAATTTCTCTGAGACGACTGTACCGTCGATCTGTACGGTTAAATAAGAGAAACATTTTTTTTTTTCTGTAACCAAAATAGGGCATGTTATATATCAAAATTTCTCTCTTGGCCAACCTGAATCCAACCATGAGGTCCATTTTGAACTAGGAGATCATTTGTGAAAGCTCACCCCAAAAACCCTCATTTGAATGCACAGCGAAGAAACCCTATTTTGCCAAAAATTTCTTATACCTCAAATCTGCAACCAACCCATCAAACCAGCAAACCCAAAACCCTCAGATCTGCAATAAAACCCTCAAATCTACAATAAAACCCTCAGATCTGTAATAAAACACCTGCAAAACCCCTATATCTTGCCATTGCCTTTCATTCTCTCATGCAACCTAGGGTTATTCAATCCACAACCAAAGCTCTGATACCACTTGTAAGGGAAACTATGCAGCCATAGAATGACAATTTCCACATAACCTAAATCTGAAACATGCAAGTAAAATACTCAACATCAACATGCAAGAGAATAGACAACATACCCATTAAAGATGACACAAGATATACCCTGGGAAAACCCTCAAGAGGGAAAAACCCAGCCTCCAAAAGCATCCACACTCCATGTATTATTCAGCAATGAAAACCCATTACAATACATCTGCAGAGACTCCATGAACATACGAGCACAAGCTCTTATGCATTCCATGTGACCAAGCATGAATCCACACATCCCATGCCATGCTAAACCCTCCACACATGCACAAGCTCAACACCTTTAGCACATGGCAAAATTTGTCCAACCCTTGACCAACTTGATCCAACCCTTATCCAACCTAAACAACTACCCTTGTGGTTGCTTTTATAGAAACAAGCTCCACAAAACCACCAAGTGGTATTACATAAACCATGTGCTTAAAAAAATATTTACATGCGTATGACCCACATTTAATATTGGGTACTTTTTTATTATTTTATTATTCCCCAATATTAAATAATTACATTTTACAATTATGTCCCAATGTTACATACAACAAAGTGGCCCCAACATTATAACTCCTTGTGATGCACATTCACCTAGAAAACCCCTAGGTGCACCACATACATAATAAATAAATAAAATATTACAAACATTATGCAAGGTGTACAACACCTAATTCTAACACCAACAAGTGTCACCCTTAGTATCCATGTGATACGTTAAAATATCTTCTTAGGAAGATACTAGGAAGCCTCTTGATTCTCCATAATCTTGAGCTAGTCTTGCCACATGTATGGCTACCTTGAACAAAAGCCCTTATTAAGAACCATTGTTTAGAAGCCAAAAACATTCATGCTTGTTGGTGCAAGAATGGTCATTCTGAAGCTGCCCCACATTTTAACTATTCATTGTTGAAACAAGAAAATCCTTAGGATCTTTGGATCTTCACAATTTGATATTTGGTGGTCCTGAGAAGTGCGTGCCATGGAGGGGAGCCAGTGTCACCAAATCTCTATTTGTTTGCATTGTCTTAGTGTTTGGAGAAATCCAAGTGGGGATTCAACAAGTAGTATCTTCTGAACCTAGGATGGTAAATGCTTGTGAGTCAGTTTAATACTTTGCTTGGTTCCAAAATGTTGCAAACAAACATTCACA
This sequence comes from Sequoia sempervirens, assembly GCA_007258455.2. Classification (NCBI taxonomy): domain Eukaryota; kingdom Viridiplantae; phylum Streptophyta; class Pinopsida; order Cupressales; family Cupressaceae; genus Sequoia; species Sequoia sempervirens. The sequence goes on along the minus strand of VDFB02023875.1, from coordinate 5,424 downwards.
ATCTTCCTCAAAATTTTAAACCCTTTGGTCTAAATATGGATACCTTTTTGAAATAGCTTTGATATTAATGCTTATCCTAAGGATTTCTATCCTTAGAGATTTCTAAATATCTATAATTATATCTCAATCCATATTTTCCAAAGTTAACATAAACAACTATGGCTTCAACCTCATGATTTTGAAAAAAATGGACATTGTGAAATTTATGGTGTTTCTGACATAAACATTTAGTTTGAAAACTTAATCAAGACAAATGTTTGTGGTAAAAATAAACTCACTTAAGCAAGATAAATTGACAAAATTGAACCCCACATTGATCATTTGGTGTCCAATTTCTTTGATTGAACAACCTGGGCTTACACCCGCTATCATACAAGGAAAAAACTGCAAAACATTGAGTTCAAAATCATTGAGTTTCATTATCCAAAATCATTGAGTTTCACTTTACCAAAATCATTGGGTCCTATTTTCAAAATCATTAAGTCTTTAGGGTTCGATCACTTTAGAAGTATAATATGTTTCTCACTACCTTGGTATTGCAAAACAAAGGTTCACTCTAGGTCAACATTGGGTCAAACATTTCATCCACCCCTTCATCAAAACTCATTCTTCACTTCACCAAACTTTGTAAAAAAATTCAAACACACCTACACTTTGGACTTGGACATCTATCAATCAAACCAACCCTTAACTTATCTAATTTTGTATGTGAAATGAATCATTTTCCATGCATTTGGTTGAGTTAGTTATCATATTTGGACTAGTTTATCTTGAAGGTCACAAGTCTATCCTAAATATTCTCAAGTTCATCAATATCCTTTATCCTAACATCAAAACATCAAACTTAAGTCAAAAGTGTTGTCCCAAAACATTTTCAAAAGATCACTTCCCATATCACTCACCTTTTCATCTCCCATTATCACCATTGCTCCAAAAATACTTAGAGCATCCCTTTTACCTAAATTTGAGTCAACTAGAGAGTTTAAACATTACAAACCCCAACACAACTCTCCCATAGGTGACCCACAATTTATGGTAAAGACAAGATCACAACACAAGAGAATCATGGAGAAAACCAAAGTCACATTTACCTCAAGTGATCCCAATCCTCAAGAATTTGATCTGAGAAGTCAAGTTACCCCATCACAACAACCCTCATCTCCATCAAGACCATATAAGATAGAAGACATCACGAGCAACCCATTTGGACTTACTAAGGAAAAAATTATGGAGTGCCAACAAGAACATCAAGCCTTAGAAAACTTAGCTCCAATTTCCCCATCTTTTGTTGCACAATCATTGACACAAGGCTTGACTTCATCTACGATTCAACCAACACCATTAATTGTGCCAAGTCAACCTTCAACATCTAGTCTTACAACTAGGTTAGTAACCAACCTTGGTCTCACTTCATGTCTAGGAACATACACAACTGTGGGTATTCACAACATGACCATTCCATTAACCACCAACCTTCCCCAAAACACAAGTTGGAAACCAACATTTGGAAAACCACTTACATTCCATGACACCACAACAAGCTCAACATTTCAAACGTACCACAAGCATGCCTAATGTTACACAAGGTAATGTGGACCAAGTGCCTCAAGTAGGAAAACAAGGGAAAGTTAACACTCTCACACAAAGTCAACCTTAACAAGTAGTTCAAAAAACCTCATTGACACATTGAAACAAGTGGTTACCCAAGCTACCCAAGTTAATCCACCATCCACATCAAACCCATCTATCATCGACCCAAATCAAAACAACACCTTGGTTACGAATCCCATCAACCAAGGTAATACCTTGATCCCACCTCAAATATAACAAGGGAACCCCCTACCCTTCAGTGAAGGGAACCCTTTCAATCTATTACAAAGTCTTAATGTGTCATTACTATCGCAATACCAAATGGCACCATCATCTTTTCCCTTGGTCCCCCATGTCATGCAAAATCAAATGAAACCTCAATCTTACATTCCTCCTTCCCAATCCACTATCTTGCAAGGGATATTAAACTGAGCAAACCCCCAACCTCTCATCAACAATCCACAACCTGGACAAAAAATCAACACCCAAAACCTATCGTAGATGTACTAACCATTGATTGATCCTACATTGCAAGCACATGCCTTAGCTTTACAAAAAGTACAATAGGCTTACTAGCAAGCAATCCAACAACAATAAGAAGAAGAAGCAGCTTTAGTCACATAACAACAACAACAAGCACAATAGGCTTACCAACAAGTAGTCCAAAAATAGCAACAACAAGAAGCAACCTTAGTTGCATAACAACAACAATAAGAACAATAGGCTTACCAACAAGCAGTTCAACAATAGAAACAACAACAAGTATCCTTAGCAGCAAAACAACAACAACAAGCACAATAGAGAGCAACCCTAGCAGCACAACAAGAACAACAACATCAAACAACCTTAGCAACACAACAAGCAGCCTTAGTAGCTCAACAAAAACAACAAGTGCAACAATATGCCCAACAACAGCAACAAGATAAACAATATTCCCAACAACAATAATTGCTCGCACAACAACAGGGTTTATACTATAACCCTCAACAAAACATCGTCAACCTAAACACATTAGGAATATATATGCCTACACCATCATCGCCATATCCTACACCACCATACACCCCATACAACAATTTATCATATATGAATCTTGTATATAACCCATTCATCATCCCAACATATGATCCTCCTCCAAACCCACAAGATGATGTAGCATCACAACTTAAGGAATTATCACAAGAAATGTAGGATCTTCGAATGAGCAAGAAAAATAATCCCCATACATAGAACTTATGTCCCTATCCATTCGATTGAAACATCACAATGGTACCATTCCCTCTTGGCTTTGAAATTGCCAAATTCGATAAATACAAAGGGAAAGGAAATCCTATGGATCATGTCAAGGAGTTCAATGTCATGTGTATGGAGGTTTCCTACAATGATTCTTATTTAATGTGCCTCTTACCTCAAAGTTTAACAAACCTTGCCATGGATTGGTTTTCACAGTTACCTCCAAGCATCAAAACCTTCCAAGAAATCATTGATAGATTCATAGATCACTTCTCCTTCAATATTGTGGATGTAAGCTTAGAAGAGTTGTACACTCTCAAACAAAACAAAGGAGAATCTTTCACCAATTTCTTACAACGATGGAGAAAAAGAGATAGTAAAAGCAAGTTGCCACTTCCTGACGAACAACAAGTTGGCATTATCATAGCAAATATAGATCTAGATCTATCCTTCCACTTGAAAATGTAGTGCATTACCTCCTATGGCGAGCTTTTCCCTAGAGCCCTTAAAATTGAGAGAGCCCTAATCTCACAACAAAACACACAAGTATATAGAGAAAACTGCCCATCCACTAATTTTAACAACAAGCCCCACTATTGGGCCAAGAATAGAAATGTTACTAGCGATGGTGTTGTTGATGCAAAGGTGGTCTTAATTTCTCATAGACAAGAAAACACCCAAACCATGAACACACAACAACCATACACATCACGGTCAAACAAGCAAACAACAATCAACGTTGCAAACACTTAACATGGACAACAAAGAACAAACATTGCTCCTAAGCGAAAATTCACTCCCTTAGGGGAACCTGTGGAGGATGTGTTGAAGTAGTTGATACAGTCTAATCTTATCACACTGCTAGATTTCTTGAACTATCACAAGCCACAAGTCAAACCTCGTAGCTATAAAGATGATCATTTTTTGTGAATTTCACTGATACAAAGGTCATAACACAATTTTTTTTTAAAATCAAACATATAATCTAGAAGATCTTATTGAACAAGGAGACATTCATGTCTATCAAAATTTGAGGAATGAAAATCTAAAAATTTACACAAACCCTATGCCTAACCATACAAAAGTAAAAGATTCAGGAACAACATCAACCTCAAAAAATGTAAACAATACTCATGATACCACAGTGGGACATATTTATTTATCACAACATGAGGAATCAAACACATATCAATATACTATTTTAAAGCAAAGTCCAAACCCATCAATAGTGTTTAGCACTATTTTATACCATAATGACATCTAGTGGATATCAGATTGTGATATCTCTCCCACATATGACTCAATGATTGCGCATGTTGAAGAAGTTCCCAACAAGCTAGAAATATCCCTTATTGCACCCATACCCACAAAATGTTGCAAAGAGTCTTTTATCGATGATATATCATCCACCCAACGATCATGTCAAGAGGAGGCTCGTGAGGATAATGAAAAATACTCTAAATCAAGTCAAGATCAAGAACCCCTATCCCTAGATTTTCACCAAGAGCTAAGGGATATCTTCCAAATCATTTTAAACTCCAAAGATGCCCCCAATATCACTCCTGAGATGTTTCTTTTTGATGAACATATAGACATTCTTCATCATAAACAAGAGTCTCCCACTCTTGGTATTCCTACACAAGAGAAAGTAACAGTCGAGATTCTTGATTCTTACAATGATTGTGCATCATAAACATATTTTTAGTTAGCATCAACATCTTTTGAAGTAGTAACAACAACTAACGATGCCATAGAATCAAAGAAAACAATTCATATTCTTGAACAATAGGAACCCATAGCAATATTGTGTTCATGACAAATCATATTCAGTGGCTATGGATTAGAGGATAGATTATCATGGAAAAGGATTAGGTATTGATAATACCTTCACAATGTCATATTGTCTACAACAAACATCAACATATGGAGGATGAAAGATCCTTATGATGAAAATATAGACAAAACTACAACTAGCTGTATCATGAGTTAGAATTCATCCATCATCTCATACGCAAATTGGGACCAACATAGAAATAATAATTCTTATCAAAGTAAGGAAAATATCATCAAAGAAAATAAAGCAATAAAGAAAAAATAGCACATCAAGTACAAATGGATACCAAAGACAAATAAAGAAAATCATCCCTCAAAAACTCCATTAGTCAAAAAAACTACAGGGAAAAATCAAAAAGGAAAATGTATCCATCAAAAGAGTCCTCAAATACAAAAGCAAGCTTCTCAAGCAAGGAACAAAGTATATCCAATGGTTGGTCCTAATTCCACGAAAACCTCCATCCCCATCCATCATCACTCATCTTCCCAAGTTTGGAGAGTCAAAGGTCCCAAACCATCAACCAATACATCTCATATTCCTTCATACATGTCATTGTCCACTCCATTCATGATATCCAATTCTGGCATTGGCCATGTGTTGGCAGCTACCCTTCATCATAAGGATTTTCAAGGCACTTTATCGCGATGTTCGCACATAGAAAAGGTTAATTTTGGTATCCACAAGGTAGATCAGAGTTCTTCAAGGTTGCATTCAAGTGCTTTTATCTTAGCAAAGCAACTTCTTTAGGTAGGATATCATTGGCATGT
>VDFB02023874.1:0-48714 GCA_007258455.2 Sequoia sempervirens | reverse complement strand
AGCCTCTATTTAAAACATTCAAGTGTTTAAGCTTTTAGATCTAGTTGTGCAAATGAAAACAGTGAGTAATCATTCTGTGAGTTAAGTCTGCATATTGAATTCTTTGGTGCATCACCATAGTTAAGTTTCATAGTTCATAATTTAGATTTAGTCTTTCTCCCTTTTCCAGCAAATCACTCAGTTATTAACTAGAAAATTAAATAGGAACCAACCTAGAATTTGGAGGTCTAATTCCTTATAGGATACCCACAACCTGGAATTAGTTCCAATGTTTCAACAGATTGCTGAATTTCAATATTCAAGCATTCGGGTGCAATCTATTTGACAACACTTATTTTGTTTTGTTCCAAATGCTTAGAATAAATGTTGAAGAGAGGATGCCAATCTATCTCATGATGATGGAAATGAGGAGACAAAATCCTGAAGTGAACATTGAGTATGACTTTGCTGCTAAAATTGAGAAAGGGCTACATGAGGGATTTTTGCAAGAGAGAAAGCTCCCATCACTTTTAGGAAATACTCTTTGCTATGTCATTTAATATTGTACCAAAATAGAAGGAGATGGTCTAAAAGAATGCGTTTGGGAATGACCGATAAGGAAAGGACTAGGTTGCCTATACAAAATTGGTGTTACATCTGGGATAGTAGATGTAAAAATAGTGATTATGTGATATTTCATTATGATTTCATGAAGGTCATGGCCAGTCTTGATCATATTTCACCAAGATTTCCTGATAAAATCATGCAAGTATTAGGACCTTTAGCATTGAAGCAAGAGCAAGGACACACTCACAATTTCAGTGAATGGTTCTTCTTAGCAAACCAAACAGTAATAAGGGTCTATGGGTGTCCTCAAGCCCCACACGTTTTACCTAAATTTGTTTCTATTTTAATTTCATTTTTAGAATTTATATGGAAAATGTTATGGATGGAGCACGATGTTATGAAAAGATAGAAAAAGGGGACATTCCTCCCTAACCTAACTAAATGTGAGGAGCTATCCATAGGGTTTGGCACTCTTGAAGAACTATAGAAGTATTTGAATATGAGGTATTCATTGAACTCACGAGGAGAAAGGGTCTTTGATCTTGAAGGGCATATTAATTTTATAAAGCAAACACTTCTCACTAGAGCTAGGATTACCCATGTAATGGATTATGAAGAAGATGTAATAAGAAATTGCTTAACGCCTCATGAAGTTTTTCAGAGGAAGAGGAAGTGGGAAATCATAAAGAGGCTTGAGGAGGAGAAGAAGAAAAGGGACATTGGATTCCAAGGATTCTATGTTGAAGAAAAGGATCCTACCAAAAGGATGAATGTAATAATTGGCAACTTTGAAAGATTATATGTTGAACCAGAAAAGAAACCTGAGGGTCAGTCTTCAAAACCCTCCAAGTTTCCCATCAAACCAAGTGGTATTGTAATCACAGAGTCCCTACCAGACACTCCCACAATACAATCAGAAGCATTCCCTAAGCAACCAAGTCCTAAAAGGCAGAGGACACATGGAGTGGCCCCCTTAGTGGCATATGAAATAAGTGAAGGAGTAGGGGATACTGAAGAGGCAGTCGATGTACGTTTGAATTTTAAAGATGATGAAGTTGATCAGCCACCGCCTAAGCTTGCAATTGATGCTCACAAACTAGAAGAAAGAGTGGATGTACATGGGAATAATGATCAAGAAGTGCATGATGATGAAAGGGTGATTGTTGCCCTTAAATTTATTGAAGATGATGACTTTATTCAAAATCCCGAGTTTAAGGATTTTTGGATTAAGATGAAAATGAAAGAATTTGAGGAGAGACTCCAAATTAATAAGATGGGCACTGAGGAGTCACAACATGACTAGATTGTTGCCTAGACTTTTGAAGAACTCAAGATTAATGAAATTACTATTAGCCCCCAAGAAGTGAGAAAATTGGTCTTAGAAAGCAATATACTAATTATTCCTAGGATGGAGTTAAAAAAATATATTCTTATTGGATCAAGTAAGAAGCCAAGAAGATCCCATGTTTGTTTATGAATTCAATTCAGATGAGGGAATGAGTGGCATAGGTTACAATCCAAGAATTGAAACCCTATCCTTTTGGAAAAAAGCAAAAAAGAATAGAAAAACCAATATTGCTTGATGTTGTACAAGAAATGAGAGGGAATACCATGGTAAAGAAACTTCAAGACACATCAGCATTGGAGGAAACTACTATGACAATGCACTCAACAATGTTTACTAGGGTTGCAGTTAAAGGTATGGAGCTTAGATTGGTAGAATATGAGAAAGGATAGATTGATCTAAATGATGAAGTGAATAGGTTATTCATAGAAAATGTGAAATTGAAAGAGCAGTTGAAGGGAGTAGGTCCTTCCCAAAGCACAAAATTAACAATATACCAACACCCTTCCATCCAAAATGATACAGGTGCAATCATTGTTGAACAAGTAAATGTGCTAAAAAAAGAAATTGAGAAGTTGAAAAAGACTAATGAAGAAACAAAGGAAGGAGCAAAGAGAGAAACCCTTAGGGTATTGGAAAAGATCTTGGAGCATATGGTTAAACTAATTGTGGAAAAAATGGAAAATGTGTATGAATGTTATGTTTCCTTGTCACAAGCAGTTGATCAAATAAAGGCCCATGTACCTATATTGGACCCCTTATTCAAGAAATGGCAACCTGTACATCAAACCTTAATAACTTTGTGCAGAATTTTACAAAGGAGTGTTGAGGCCCCCAAAACTTTAAAACCTAATTAGCAAATGGTTCGAATGGTCACAAATGAATTTCAATACATATCTATAGAAGACCAAAAGATTGACAAGAATGGATTCATTTCACACACTAAAATAGTGGTTCGTGCCTAAGATACTAAGGGATGATGATCGACTGAAAGGCTCCAAAGATTGGATAGATGAGTTTAGCAAAAATTTTCCCAATTGCCTCACTAATTTACAAAAGGATGGTGACATAAATATTCACCGCCTTAATTTAACCTTGGATGGAATAATTGCACTGGATGTTGGATACTCAAAATTCATCATAGATAGCAAAAGGTAATTAGACAACAGATGGAAGAGTCACTTGGCCAACATAAAAAAAATATAAGAGTACAAATGGCCTTATGATTACACAGTGTACCAATGGGAGTAGACATATTTAGCTCCTCAAAAGAATAGGCCTTGCAGTGAAGTACCAAGCCTTGCAAATACTATCATGGAGAGAGGACCTTGCTAGATCTAAATGATCACGAGTACCTTACGATGAGTAATAGACTTCCGTATCTTGCGAGTGCTCTGGACTTCAACATCTGATCATTTCTCATCTTACATTGCTTTTATGTAATCCTATGTAAACAATGATAATTAAGATTTTTTGATTTATGTTAAAAGTGGGTAATTGAAAATACACTTTTTGACATGTCAGTCGGGACAAAATTTTGAAACGTATTGTAAAATCTTTTTGAAGATCAATAAAATGAAGTTATAATTGGTGGTCGAATTCTAGTTTCAATTGTTTGTTGAAGTGAATTAATGAATGTTATCTTGTTTCTCCAGTTTGATCTTTCCTTGTTATTTAAATCAATATATCAAGGGTATATCTGGTTTATCAAAACACATTTTTTCAAACAATTCATTTTGTACTACATTTTGGTGTCAAATCTTTGGTAATTATGGTTAGTTTCATTACATTCAAATTCTGAATTATGGGAAATTATATACAGTAAATAGATTGATGGTTGTTTGGATAGTGAAATTAGCTCTCTTAGAAATTAATTGAAATATCTTGTCTTGAAATATCTAGAAGGATTATTTTAATTAAAGAGGATTTTGTGGTTATTTTTGTAACAATGATAAACAATGATTTTACAGTGTAGCTAGCTTGCTATTTTCATTCAAGATACAAGTCATCAAAGTCAAGCACATACCAAGAAGATGGTACTCTACTTCAAACCCTCAACCTCACTTAGTTTAGTCTGCTTACATGGGGATATTAAGGAAGTTGCTAAACAATTAATATATATCATTTGTTGTTTGTGAAGGAGAATCCTGTGAGATCCAATATGGCAATGGATCAATATCTAGTTTCTTAAGTAAAGATGATGTCATAGTTGGGAAACTTGTTGTGAAACATCAGGTTAGTAATTTTTGGATGTTAAGGCTTCCTAGTTGGATATCAAAGATCTTTTATCATCAACTTAATTTGGAATTTATGTATAAATGGATTATTTCATGGTGCGGGTCTTTACTAAGACAACACATGAACTAGGGTTGACATTTTTGTTGTCTAAGTCAGATGGCATTCTTGGGCTTGGTTTCCATGAAATTTCTGTTGATAATGTTGTTCTAGTCTTGTTAGTGTTGATAGACTTCATTCTATAATGTCAACTTCATTCTATAATTTGAGTGTATCACCTTTCTTAAACTTTGAACAAGGTTATGAAATCAAGGGTTCAATATGCATATTTCAGGCCTATGTTGAACACTCTGTTTAAGGAATTTGTTGACAAGGCTACAATTTTTTAATTGATTTATCTTTTTGCTATGTTTGGACTTACTTTTGTAAACTTGCAATATATAATGCATTTTTATTCTTTCTGAATTGAGACTAGTATTAATTTTGTTGGTTGTATTGAGGAACATCTTCATTCATGGTAGAAAAGGCAACACTGTATTGCTCATATCAGATGGCACGTTGCATATAAAGAAGGAAAGATTCTAGGGTTATTGTTGACTGCATTAAAGGAGAGAGACTCATATATGAGATGCAATCAACACTTTCCTTCTTGGATTCTACATGTTACAACTTGCTCCAAGAAGATTACCCACGTTGTAGAAGTTTTAAGAGATGAAAGGGGCATGTGCTACATTTTGGTGTCAAATATTTGGTAATTATGATTAGTTTCATTACATTAAAATTTTGAATTATGGGAAATTATATACAGTAAATAGATTAATGGTTGTTTGGATAGTGAAATTAGCTCTCTTAGAAATTAACTGAAATATCTTATCTTGAAATATCTAGAAGGATTGCCAATAGTGGCATGGTGTGATGGTTTAAAGGTGGCATTGTTGTTCTTGCCACCAAGGTTCAAACCCCATTGGGGTAGTATTGTTTAGTGGTTGTATTCCAGTTCATAGCTCCGGTTCAAAAGTGTTTACCCCTTGAATAAAAAAATATCTAGAAGGATTATTTTAATTAAAGAGGATTTTGTGGCTATTTTTGTAACAATGATTAACAATGATTTTACAATGCAGCTAGCTTGCTATTTTCATTCAAGATACAAGTAATCAAAGTCAAGCACATACCAAGAAGATGGTGCTCTACTTCAAACCCTCAACCTCACATAGTTTAGTCTGTTTACATGGGGATATTAAGGAAGTTGCTAAACAATTAATATATATCATTTGTTGTTTGTGAAGGAGAATCCTATGAGATCCAATATGGCAGTGGATCAATATTCGATTTCTTAAGTAAAGATGATGTCACAGTTGGGAAAATTATTGTGAAACATCAAGTTAGTAATTTTTGGATGTTAAGGCTTCCCAGTTGGATATCAATGATCTTTTCTCATCAACTTAATTAATTTGGAATTTATGTATAAATGGATTATTTCATGGTGTAGGTCCTTATTGAGACAACACATGAACCAGGGTTGACATTTTTGTTGTCTAAGTTAGATGGCATTCTTGAGCTTGGTTTCCAGGAAATTTCTGTTGATAAAGTTGTTCCAGTCTGGTTAGTGTTGATATCCTTCATTCTATAATATCAACTTCATTCTATAATCTGAGTGTATCACCTTCCTTAAACTTTGAACAAGGTTCTAAAATCAAGGGTTAAATATGCATATTTTAGGCCTATGTTGAACACTCTGTTTAAGGTATTAGTTGGCAAGGCTACAATTTTTTAATTGATTTATCTTTCTTCTATGTTTGGACATAATTTTGTAAACATGCAATAAATAATGCACTTTTATTATTTTTGAATTGAGACTAATAGTAATTTTTTTGGTTGTATTGAGACACAACTTCATTCACGGTGGAAAAGGCAACACCCTATTGCTCATATCAGATGGCACGTTGTATATAAAGGAGGAAAGATTATAGGGTTATTGTTGACTACATTGAAGGAGTGAGCTTCATATATGGGACACAATCAACACTCTCCTTGGATTCTACACATTACAACTTGCTCCAGGAAGATTACCCACGTTGTAGAAGTTTTAAGAGATGAAAGGGGCATGTGCTCACATTGAAGGGCTCCAAGCATGCATTTTCATAATTGCAGAAGTTTTTTGGAGAAGTTTCTTTCTTGTCATTTTTGTGCATTGTAACTCAGATTTTCAGTCTTGTGACTGAATAAAAATTGTAATACTCTATTTCTAAGCATTTTTCAAGCAAGATAGATATTTCAAACTTGTGCAAGTTGTAAGAACATCATTCTTTTAATAAAGTTCAAAATTTTTTTCCTTCTCAATGGCTATGTTATTGTGTACAATTGATGATTGATGTGTATTTCTATGTTTTATGTTTAAATCCTCAAATATTAGTCAATTAAAATGACTAAATATTCTACTAATTAATGTCAATTAATAATTAAATTGACTAAATATACTACCAATTGAAAAAAATAAGTGAACAGTGAAAAAATATGACTAAAAATATGACCAATGAAATCAATGAATAAAAATGACTAAATATACTACAAAATTGATCAAAGTGATGATTAAAATTAATGACTAAATACACTACCAATGCACAAAAATCAGTGAATAAAAATGACTAAATAAGTGACTAGATTACAACAATCAATGACTAAATCAATGACTACATAAGTGACTAGTTAAATATATTAGTGAATAAAAATGACTAAATAAGTGACCAGATTACAACAATCAATGACTAAATCAACAACTAAATATATCAGTGTTAATAAAAAATGACTAAATAAGTGACCAGATTATAGCAATCAATGACTAAATCAATGACTAAATATACTACCAAATCGATCAATCAAAACAACCAATAAATGACTAAAAATGGTTTAGTCATCAATCTAGTCGCATTATAAATGACTACCAATAAACTACTAATGGTCATGTGATCATGTTCAGTCATTTATATGTAGTTTTTAGTAGTTTTTTAATCATATATTGTTGTTTTTGTACTAGTGTTTCACAACTATAAAGAACTACCAAAGCAACTAGCAAACCAGAATATGATTCTCCTAGTCTTCTAATCTCATAATTCTACATGCCTAGATCTATTTTGTAGTGAGTGTAAGGCTTTCCAACCCCCTTGAATTATTTTTTCTCTACATATTTCTCAATTGAACTTGTGAATATTGACCCTAAAGTACTTGTATTATTTCACTATTTTTAGCCCAATACCTTTTGTAGACACCTAAAGATGACTAATTCATTAAATTCTAAACCATCATCATTCTCATCATCATCTCTTATCAACCCCTTCATCACTAGTAATTAAATTTAGTTATTTAATTAAGCTAACACATTTTCCACTTTAATTAAATAGTTATTTTCTATCCGTAAGCTTTGGCCTAAGGGGGTCATCCCATAAACATAAGAATAAATAAATTGGCTTGGGCTGCTCCAAATTGGAGGACCATACAAATTCAGTGCACCAACCCCATCAACAGGGTGCGCAATATTAGCTTTGAGGCTTTTAAAATAGATTAATTCAGCTTATTGACATTAATATTATTTTTATCGTGGGAGCGTAGATACATTATATGGCTAGCCTCATTACGTTTGTTGGGAGATTTCTTCTTCTTCTTCACTAATTCCCATGCATTATTACTACCTTCTTCATTATGGGTAGGAAGGGAAGATTTGGGAGTAACAAGAATATTCCCACACAATCCCTTAAATATATGTATCTCATTCTCTGCCATAGATGGTTTCCATGCTTAGATTTATTTGAGGTGAGAGTAGAATTTTATTTTGAAGCTTCATAATTCTTGCAGTGAAGTTGATTTTCCTATAGTCGTCCAACCATTACAGATACATCTCTTGAATTGTTATGTGATTTTTGATCAACCCCAATCAATAGATTAACCTCTGGTTCCATTAAATGTGAGGAAGGTGAGAACTTAACCTGGGAATATTTAGGCAAAGAATTAGGCTCCTTCAAAGCTGAATTTGAAAGAGCCTTCATGTGTAGTGTTGTGAATGAGCCCCTACCCACCAAGAGTCGTAGTTATTAACTTTAGACCTGGGCTTACTTGGAAATCATTGGTTGTGTGACCTGTTTCAAAGCATATTCAACAATGAAAGGACAACCCTTCATAGTCAAGAGATTGTGAACAACTACGACCTTCCACCTTTAATATGATATCAACTAGGAGATCTCTTGATGTGTCCAAGTCTACCAATATGCGGGCAAAGGTGGTGTGAGTGAATTCGGTGGTATCTAAATCCACAGCCAGAAAATTACCCCAAGGTGTCTCCAATTGCTTCAAAGCAGGAGTTAAACTAGAATTGTATGGTAGGTTTGGAAGCCTAATCCAAATGAGCTTCACCTAAAATGATTCAATGAAAGGATTGAAATTTGGATACCAAGGCTTGAGTAGGAGCATGTGTTTCCTCCAAGTCTAGCACTCTCAAAGAATTACATCTCAATCCTTGACACAATCAAAAACCACAATAAATATGTAGACATGCAAAAATGACTTAATGCATATCACACATCCTAATCTACATTTTTCCATCATCGACATCATTATCATTAATATAATCTCATTTCACATCATTTTCACTAATTAACCCTATTTCTATCTATTAATTGAATAATATTTAATTATTTAATTAATGCACTATTTTATCATTAATCTAATTTAATTCCTCCAGATTAATTAAATAAACACAAGTTATTTAATTACCTTATTCATCTAAATAAATTAAATTGCTATCATTTAATAATTTAATTAAACCACTTCTTCTTCTCTAAACTTGAATAATTAAATCAATTATTCAAAAATCATTCAACATGGTCAACAAACAAATATATCTTTATTTGTTAAAGTCAAAAAGTAACTTGCACGTTCATCTCCAATATAAATTAATTATTCAATTAATTAATTATCCTCACCCCCTTTTGATTGAGTAAATCATGATCACTAATTTCTCACTCTAATTGGTTAACTAACCCATCTATTTCCTAACTCAACCTGACTTTCTCAATCCCACTAAACACTCAACTTGATTTCTTCAATCTCATGAATCATTCCAATCTAATCCCACTGATTATTCAATTAAAATCCTTAATTGGATCAATCAAAGGAGTTAATTGACCAATTATTTCCTCTCAATGGTTCTCAACCGTTGATTGTGATCTTTCATTGTTGAATCCTAATCATTCATTTGAAACCTGAAAATATATAAAACAACCTTCTTCCTTCTAAAAAATGATCAGAGAATCATGGAATTTGTGGAGAGGTTATGCCAAAATAGTCATTGAAGCACATTTAGCACACTTACATCTTTGATCACCATTAACATACTTTTTAAAGCTTTTGCAACAACAATGGAGGCTTTGTATTGATCCAAAGCAATCCGAAATCAATATGAATATACTTCAATATGGGATGGTAACGTTGTAATTCATGAATTTAGTTTATGTTCTCTTTCATGATTGCATTTCTTGATTCATTTCTTTATAATTTCATTTCATGAGTAGGTTGGAATTTTCCTGTTCTTTGATCACTTTCATTTGATTTCATTGTCGTTTCCTTATGCTTATTTTTTCCCTTTACAAAATAATCATGAGTATAAGGGTAAACTTCCATACTACCTTTTATTTGAGACTGCTAGGCATCACATATCCGCTTATGCAATTTAGGAGGGCCAAGCCACAAATGATTGAATTGGTTGATTAAACCATTAGCTGCAAAGAATAGCACACTTTCAATTATTCCATTTTTAAGCTCCCTTGAGAAATCCAAAACAATGAGAGATTTGGTTAGACGAAGGGGATTTACCTTCAAAATTTGGCTTGCCATATTTATATGTTCATTCGGAGACCTCATTGACATCCTAGGGCATGATTCCCAAGAATATTTCATCCCCACATTCGCACCACCATGGGCATCACAAACACCATGGGATGTGTCCAATCCCACACCTAGCCCTACATTGCCCCATGCACTGGGACCTTGGTGAAGTTGTCAAGGGGGGTTGCAAAGGGGTTGCATAGAGGAGTTTTCCTTGAAGCAAAAACCCTAGATGTGTGAAGATTTAGAGTGGGAGAAGCAACAAAAGAATCATTCTTTTGAAAAGTGTAATGATTTTATAAAATATATTTTAATTAAATAATTTTTAATTATTTAATTAATTAATCATTTTCTTCCTACCATCTTAATTAATTAATTTCTAATTTTCTTCCATCTACATTAACTAAATATTTTTTAATTATTTAATTAAATTTCTAATTACTCTTCCATTCACATTAATTAAATATTTTTTTATTGTTTAATTAAATCATGCATTCCTCTTATCCAACATAATTAAATAATTTTAATTAACTAATATTTTCTCTAAATTAAATAAATTATTTAATTTATTAGTTCCTGCCGCCAGGCAGGAATACTTATGCATTCGCCCAGAATGCTTTTAACCGGCAACATCGGCCAATCACATTTCGCCATTTAACATATTACTTATTTTTTTGTATAGTTTGAATTTGGAGAGCTATTTTATATATTGGAAAATTAGCATTTATCTATTTTTCTATTCGTCGAGTAGCTTTATAAATCATTTTCGTTTTAAAAATTCGGGAAAATGCGAATGCATAAATTGATTAAATAAATTTAAGCAAAGGCATAGTTTAAAAGTTGGCTAGAGGTACGTAATCCATGAATGCAGATTAAATGCATTAAAATATCGAAAATGCAAGCATAAATTGATTAAATAAATTTAAGCAAAGGCATAGTTTATAAAGCGGTAGACGTAATGCATGAATACAAATTAAATGCATTAAATGGCATCTTCGAGGTGAAGTATTTGGAATGGCTTGGTGGCCATGCGTGGCTAGGGTACTTTGGTCATTTAATATAGAGTTAAGCCACTTGCTATGCATCTCTATTACTTTGCGTGTGTTGTTTTTGTGTTCTGTAAGCGCGTGTTCTGAGGAAGAGTTTGTAGCGACTGAGCAGGAGATGTTATAGTTGCAGAGTCCAGACCCAGAAATGAGTTACTTGAGGTGATAATTTGTTAATTTTCAGAGTTTCGTTACATTAAAGTGCATAACGAAGCTGTATTTCATAGTGCTCTATTGTGTGGCCGAGCAAGGTATTTTGTAGTTGCAGAGTTGCATACTGGACAGCGAGAGACGAATTGCTTGAGGTCAGAAGAGGTAACTTTTCATTGTTTTCTTCTATTTGATACGAGAAATGCAAGTAGGGTTTCATAGTGCTTTAAGGAATTCTTATACTTTGATTATAAATTCGTATTTTAAACTACTTTTAGTATTATCTATTCGAATTTCTTGTTGAAATGTGAAAGTTTCATCTGCGTTTGATAGGAATTATGTAGAAATCCTCTTGTCCATTTTACTTCATGCATGTGAGCCCTGTAAAGTTTGTATATTTTTTATTACTGCAAAGTGGTCCCATAAAGAGGGCTTTGGAACCAAAATTATTTCAACGTGTGCGATAATGAGAGCTTTCGAACAACGAGTCGACAGTGTGTTGCTTTGAGCTTTTCCGTTGTCATCAAAGCATAAAGGATAGAGGGATTCTGTTAAAAGTCATGGTTGTTGTCCTCGTAGGCATAAATGCAAACAATGGGAGCATACAGAAAACACTAGAGAATTTAGCATAGCAGAATACAAATTTTCATTTGCACAGAGATAGACAAAAGAATGTAGTAGAAACCTATTTTCTGCCAGCAAGCATTTAAATTCTATCAAATGTCGTGGTTACTGTTCTCATAGGTATACATGTAAAATATGAAAGCATTTATAAGGCAAGTGAACTATTTTACAAAAGTCCTCAGGGAAATGGGCTTCTAGGGAATGCAATGAGTATTAAATCTGGACACCTTGATATTCACATGTTAACTTTGGCATTTTTATGGAGTTGGTAGCTCTCATTTACTCTTCTTTCATATGATATCTAATTAATTAGGTGGATCAAATTCAAGGTACAGACATACGAAGCAAACCGCAATTTGAGATTTTGTAATTGGAAAACTTAGACTGAATGCTTAGGAAGTTAGAAAATTGTATCTTGGGGTTATAAAAAACTATGTCAAATATGTTTTAGAATCCAAATTGCAATGTTGCCATAGAGCAGTTAAGTAATATTGCTTGATGAAATAATTTTAGGCTTCGTGCAAAAAGAGCAGTTAAATTCATTGCTAGAAGATTTGTGGTACAAGAACCTATGGCAACTAGTTTGTGTAGTTAATCTGATTTACATTTATACTTGTGTCTCTTGAATCTAAAAAATGCTTGCTAGTGTTTTAATGGTTTTGGCTATTAGAATCCATCGCAGTAGGAGTATTATATATTGCAATTGTAATTTTGGGAGTTGTTTGCATTTTGCTCATTTCCTTGAGCTTTATTGCTATTCTTTTAGAAAAACAAACAAATGGTCTTCATTTTCTAATCAAAGCTTATTACATGGTGCAATGCTTTTGATTGGAAGAAAAGAGGTGGTGTAGCGGTCCAACTGTAGAAAATTCTTCAAGAAAAGAGTACAGGGTGAGTTTCTAGAATGAACCTTCTCCTTTGTTTACAATTGCATAGAGTAGACAAAGAAAAAGGTTAGTTCAAGATTCTCACTATATTGATTGTACTTGTAGTCATATCGTTGCTTTTTGTTACAAGGACAATCTTTACAAATGGGTATTGTGAGTGGCATATGCTATATGGTTCATAAAAATTAAGCAATTGGGGTTCAAAAGTAGATCTTTGTTGCAATAACATGACATCAGAAATGCAATTATTATCCAATCAATTTCTTTGGTGGCTGATTGCACTTTATAATTTAAACATAGTCTTTTTTATTTTGAGAGTTTGATTCTGAATCCATATGCATACTTTGATTAAAACTAGTGGTTGAAGGTACATAATTCATTGATGCAAAATCAATGCATTGAATGGCATCTGACTAAAGGCGAGGCTGTTTGGATTGCTAATTAGTCTTTGAATATATAACAATTAAAAGAGATAAATAAGTATAATTATCCTTGGCCACATTTCACATTTTGACCTTTCAATCAAAGTCAATTAACAAAGTAGTAGTTAGACCTAAAGAAGGTTCAAGGACTATGCTGATAGAAGATCATATTTTGGACAATGGCTAGACAATCTGTTGAAATTGCTTTACAAACTTTGAAGCAAATGCATTTTTGCTTCTATTTACTTTCATTGTACATCTTAAATGGAAGTTAGGTTTTGCATTGCTGCAATGCATTTGGATACTTTGATTATAAAATCATAGTTTAGATCATTTTAAGTGTTATCGATTCGAATCTTTCCTTGAAATACCAAGGATTCATCTGAGTCTTGGAGGCAATGCACAACTGTCCTATAATGAGAGCTTTGGAACCAATGAGCTGTCATAAAGGGTAGATGAATATTGTCAAATATTGTAGTTATTGTCCTCATAGGCACACATGCAAAATATGGAAGCATATAGAAAGCAAGTGAACTCTTTAATAATTCCATGAAACATAGTCTTTGTATGCATCCATGCATACAGGTTTGCATGTATATATGTGTGCATGTAATTATGTATATATGTATGCATGTATCTATGTTACCATGTATGTATGTGTGTATATAACAGATTACTATTGCATTTGCTTTAAATGCTTTTTTGTGGATGGCGCTAGCTAGCCATCTAGTCATATTGTGGTTATTGTACATATTGCTTTTTATATATATGATCTCAATTTCGTAAGTTATTTTTCATATCGGAAAATTGGCATTTATCTATTTTTGCAACCCATGGGAGTGGCTTTTTGAATCGTGTTTGTTTTAAAATGCTCATGAAAATGCAAATGCATAGATTCATTGATGGCTATGTGTCTTCATGCATATATGCATATTTATAGGATTTATTGCTATCATGTAAAGGCCACATAAATATTCATTCCCCAAGTCTATGTGGTCATTTGAATATGTACATATTTTAAGGGATCTATTAATACATGGATATATGCATCCATGGATGCATGAATGCATATATATATATATATATATATATATGTATGCTTGTAATCATGTATGTATGTATACGTGTATATATGTGTACATCCATGCATGTATGTATGCATCTGTGCATTGAAGCATGTGTGCAACTATGTGTCTATGTATACATTTTATCCAACAATCAATGTCAATTAATAAACTAGCGCTTGTACCTAATGAATGTTCAAGGATTGTGCCAGTAGAAAACCATATGCATATCAATATGTTAGAGAGAATGTATCTATGCATAGGTGTGTATTGATGCTAATTGTTCTGAATTCTGGTTGCATGTGATTGCATTAAACAATTAAGAATAAGAGCTAGATAATTGAAGTAAAATGACCCCATTCAGTTGGTAGATCAATTTTTTTCAGCCCTTTACATGTTAACTGAGAGTTTTGAAGCTTTTGCTGTTCATTGGCAGTCTTTGAAGCTTAAATGTCACAGTATATGTAGCATATTACCCAATAGCTCTATCTCACATTTCATTCATGTCGATCTAGGCAAGTTCATATTTCTCATTTACCCTTGTATCGTCTCATATCTAAATAATTAGGCAACTGCTAATTAGCCTTTAAGCACATAGCAATTAAAAGAAAGAAATAATTACAATTATCCTTGTGTACATTTGAACTATTAATCAAAGGCAATTAACAAACTAGCACTAGAAAACCATGTGCGTGTTAATCTGTTGGATAACATGTATTTGTGCATAGGTGTATATGGATGCTATGAGTTGTGATTTCTACCATTATGTAGCACTTACTATTACTTGTACAACCAAGCCACATGCAAGTAGAATTCATAATTCATGGCATTCAGATACACTCAAGGACAAATACAAATCAAGGTTGTTGGCATCCTGATAAGAAAGATGATGAGATACATCCAATTAATGTATGTCACAACATCTTATTGAATAAAGATGATTTGGTTAGGGAGGTTACAGATGAGAATCCTTATTGGTGTGTGACTAATGCTCTTTTTGAAGACTTGTCAAGAAAATTGCATGCCAATACTATTAGAAAACAGGTGAAATCAGATTTATTGATTCACTATGATTGATGGGTCAAATGTGTACAAGGATAGTTAAATAATTAGGCAGCTGCTAATTAGTCTTTAAGTGCATAATAGTTAAAACAAAGAAATAATTACAATTATCCTTGTGTACATTTGAACTGTTGATCAAAGGCAATTAACAAACTAGCACTAGAAAACCATGTGTGTGTTAATATGTTGGATAACATGTACTTGTGCATAGGTGTATATGGATACTATGAATTGTGATTTCTCTTTGCATGTACTTGATTTAAACATTTAATAATTAGTGCTTGATAATGGAATGAAATGAACTTGGGCAAATGGAAATAGAATGACCCCATGGAATTGGAACATCAATGTTTACATGGCTTTAACATGATAGTAGATTTG
Source organism: Sequoia sempervirens (assembly GCA_007258455.2). Taxonomy (NCBI): domain Eukaryota; kingdom Viridiplantae; phylum Streptophyta; class Pinopsida; order Cupressales; family Cupressaceae; genus Sequoia; species Sequoia sempervirens. The sequence goes on along the minus strand of VDFB02023874.1, from coordinate 33,078 downwards.
CGGCCATGAGACTTATTTGAATCTCAAATGTCATACTGTATGTGGCGTATTAGCTAATTGGCTTAACATGATAGCTTTCAAACAAGTTAATTCAACGATCAATCAAGCTAATTGGCTGATGAATTAATTGTGTTGCGTGGTTAGTCATAGCTAGTTATTAGTCATCTTTATCCTCCAAATCAGTTAAATCAATCTTGCCTATTCACATTCACAGATACACAATCTTTCTGACCATTTTGTGTGCTTTTAATAAAATAGGAGCTTTAGAACAGGATATGTACATTCATCTAAGCATGATAAGATGTGGATTTTTGACAGATATTATGGTTTGAAATGTTGTCATGAATATGAATACAAAATATGGAAGCACAAGAAAAACATGTAAACTGTTTGACATAATTCCTCAAAGAAATGTTGGCTCTTGGTGTGTAATGATTGCAAATTATGCAGAGAATTATTTGTCGAAAAATCTTTTTGCAAACTTTCAAGCAGATTAACTAAATAGCTGATCAAGTTAACTATGAATCAAGTTACTTGACCAATCAATGAAACTAGTTCATTGATAGATCAGTTTTCTTGAATAGTTAATTATAGTTAATTAAAAATCATCTTTATTCACCAAATCAATTAAACCAATCATGGTCATTCATATGCAAAAAAGGAATTTCTTGGAAAGGCTTTATAGACATGGAAGCAAATGCAATTGCTAGGTACAAACCGAAATTGCAAAACCTTCACCAACATCTTCCTTTGTGTTTCTTGTGCTACAAATATTCAACAAGCTATAGCTGTCCATATTAATTGTATCCCTTCGTCTATGTTCAAGCCATCTGTTTATTCTATTGCTTTCACTATTATTTCATGAAAGCTCAAATGTCATAGTATATGTGGCATATCAGCTAATAAGTCCATCTCACATTTCGTTCATGGCAATTTAATTTGTCTCATCTCTCTCCGATACATTAATCAAAGTCAATTAACAAATAAATCAATCTTACACTTGACTCATGCAAATTAAGTCAATTCTATCTTTTACTCATTAATGAAATTAACTAACCAGCTTAACAAGATAGCTTTCAAACAAGTTAGGTCACTGATCAATCAAGCTATTTGATTGATGAGTCAATTGAGTTCAATAGTTAATCATAGTAATAGCAAAAAAATCCTTGTTAGATGATGTCATAGTTGAATTTGCTTTTGTGTGCTTGTCTGCAGTTTTGCTATAGCTTGAAGCAATGATGCTTTATGGTTCAAGTATTAATTGTAATTGGAAACCTTTCTTGACTTAAATTCATTGATTTAAATCTGTTTGGAAACCATACTTACAGTGGTTCTTTAGGCTCGATGCAAAACAACAATATAGTTAAAATGCATAGCGAAAGCCTATAGAGAACCATGCTTACACTTGTGCATTTGGAATTCAAGAACCTATGATAAATATTCTGCCAGGTTAATCTGTTTTCAATTAATACTTGTTTCTATTGAATCTAAAAAAAATACTTACTAGTGTTTTTCGGTGTTTTGACTATTAGTATCCATTACACTATCACTGTCATCCATTGCAATTATAATTTTGGGAGTTGTTTACACAAATGTGTTTTGATGCATTGTGAAACCCAACTTGCATTTCTGGGATAAAATGAAGCAAAATAAATAAAAGTAGCAATTTGTTGCCTTGAGTAACTCGTCTCTTGGTGTTCATTCAATCAACACAGGAGCTTTTGCTCTGTCACTGTAAACGTCCCCTTTGTATTGATAAAAGCTATCAGTTTTCAAATCTATGTCTTTGCTTAAATTTATTTGTATATGGAGTAACATTGTTTTCAAATGCATGACTGATAATAACATGTATATTAGAACACTTTGAATCAAAATACACAAATCATTAAAAAAATAATATTTCTCTCTTTGTCTTATATTGCTACAGTTATAGCCAAACAAACTATATGATTATACCACAAATGGAGATTCTTACTCCAAACAAGAGGGAATAGAAACATAAGATGCAATTGTTAGCCAGGTCCTTCATTGCTCCCTTGCTATTGGTAGATATCACAGAAAAGTTAAAACCTATTTCTAAGATGACAATGAATTTAAGGCACTTCAAATAAGTTTGTCTCTATAATATTGCCCACACTTATTTATCCCCAGCAGCTATGTATTGGCTTATAGGTAGATATAACAGTTGAAAATGCTATCGTAGACATATATTCACAATGTGGAAATATAGACAAGGTCTAGGAATTGGAAACAAGGAATGCATAGGAAACATAAGCTATGAAATACAATGACATGTAGCATAAACAAGTAACAGTTTAAACTCCAATAATCTGTGAAAAAGATTTTATGAACATTGATTTTTTAACATATTACTTTTGCAAAATACACGTGCACTAATGCAAAAAGGGTATCTGGTAATTTTTCTATCAATTCATATCACCCAAGAACTGCTTCTGACAGAGACACACTTCCTCCTCCATCTGTTTTAGTTTAGCAGAATCTGGTCAAGAACTTTAATTTGTTAAATGAAACAATCAGGAATTTGGAAAACAAAAAAAACAATGGATTGTTGAGCTTTCTAATTCATCATGATTTTTCAATTTTTTTACCCCACTTTTATAGCATACTGAATAACAAGCAACTAAAAACAACATTCAGAACTCTACAATGCTCTTGTAGAATGAGAACATAAACAAGTATTCAAGGGTACCTATGCTGTTTACTTCTGCTCCAAACTCTAAAAGAAGGCTTGCACAGTCTTTGTATCTATTTTGCTGTTGCAATGTGCTAAACACAGGATATCAAAAAGATTTGTGATATTGTTCCGAACTCTCAATAAAAAAACAATCTCCATATCCTACCATCAAAGAAAATGCATTAAAGTCAAAGGAGTTTGAAATTGAAGATAACAAACCTAATAGCACTCACTTGGATAAACTGTTTTCTATAGTGTGAATTTTATTGGTTCCTAGCGTCAAGGCAGGCATACTCATGCATTCGGTTGGAATGCTTTTAACTGACAGCATTGGGCAATCACATTTTGGCATTTAACATATTACTTATTTTTTTGTATAGTTTGAATTTGGAGAGCTATTTTTAATATTGGAAAATTAGCATTTATCTATTTTCCTGTACGGCTGAGTAGCTTTATAAATCATTTTTTGTTTTGAAAATTTGGGAAAATGCGAACACATAGATTGATTAAATAAATTTAAGCTAAGGCATAGTTTTAAAACTGGTGGCTAGAGGTACGTAATCCATGAATGCAGATTAAATGCATTAAAATATCAGGAAAATGCGAGCGCATAAATTGATTAAATAAATTTAAGCAAAGGCATAGTTTATAAAACTGGTGAGTAGACGTACGTACTGCATGAATACAAATTAAATGCATTAAATGGCATCTAGCTCGAGGTGAAGGCGCTGGAATGGCTTGGTGGCCACGTGTGGCCAAGGTACTTTGGTCATTTAATATAGAGTTAAGCCACTTGCTATGCATCTCTATTACTTTGCGTGTGTTGTTTTTGTGTTCTGTAAGCGCGTGTTTTGAGGAAGAGTTTGTAGTGACTGAGCAACAGATGTTACAGCTGCAGAGTCCAGACCCAGAAATGAGTTACTTGAGGTGATAATTTGTTATTTTCCACAGTTTCTTTCCATTAAAGTGCATAATGAAGCTGTGTTTCATAGTGCTTTAGTTGGACTATCACTATCACTTTGTGCCTGATGTGTCGGTGCATGTATGTATGTATGCATGTCTCTATGTACATATGCATTTATCTATGTGCATATCTATGTAAACATTTGTAGATGCATATATGTATGTATGCATGTCTCTGGATATATCTATGCATATATGTATGTGTGTATAGATGCATCTATGTGTATATGCATGCATGCATATGCATGCATATATGTTTATGTCCATACATGCATTTATGTGTGTCTACATGGATGTATCTGTACATATATATACATATGTATACATATATGTGTGTGTCTATATGTCTTTTCTAGGAAAGAGTTTACAGTGACAAGGCAAAGGTTGTCATGGTTCCAAAAAGGACACTCATACACAAGTCACTTCAGGCAATAAATAGTTATTTTTATCAATTTTCTTTTATTTTAGAGTCCATAGGCAGATTGGGTTTCATAGTGCTCAGCCTATGCTAATCTTCATAGACTAGTTCCTCGGATGAGCAATTGTCTTTTGTCCAATGTACAATATGGGAGCTTAACAATAACTTGGTGCTTATGAGTCCTCTAAAGATTGCATATCTTCAATTACTGCAAAACTATTCCATAGTGCAAGCTTTAGAGCCACTGTCCTGTTAGCATGTGCCATAATGGGACCTTTCGAACAATATGTGGACAATGTGTTGAGAAGGCTTTACAAACTGTCAGGCAAATGCAATTTACAGATATAAGCCTAAACTCCACAATTGATTTCAACTTTCTTGTTTTCATTAAAGCATAAAGGAAAGAGGATTTTTTCCAAACTTCTAATTTTTGTACTTTTACATGATAATTCACCTTATTAATTAATGAATCAAATTATCTTAATTAATTAATCTTCTTTTCCCTTCTATCATTTCATATCTAATTAATTAGGTAACTGCTAAATAGTATTTACATACATAATAATTAAAACAAAGAAATAATTATAACTATCCTTGTACACATTTGACCCATCAATCAAAGTCAATTAATGAATCTGATTCCACCTGTTCACTGATAGTATTGGCATGCAATTTCCTTGAGAAGTCTTGAAAAAGAGGATTACTCACACACCAATAAGGATTCTCATTTGTAACGTCCCTATCCAGATCATCTTCATTGAATAAGATGTTGTGGCATACATTAATTGGATGTATCTCATCATCTTTCTTATGAGGATGCCAACAACCTTGGTTTGTATTTCTCCTTGAGTGTATCTAAATTCTATGAGTTATGAATTCTACTTGCATGTGGCTTCATTGCACAAGTAATAGTAAGTGCTACATAATGGTACAAAATAAACTTATGCAAATGGAAATGAAATGACCCCATCTAGTTAGAAAATCAATATTTATCTGGCTTTCACTATTAAGTGATAGCTCGTTTAGCATTAAACAGTAGCTAGAAATTGTTTTTATCATAACTTAACAGTGCTAGCACAGGTCTGTGTCATTTTTTGGCTTAGTATTGATAGGTTACCATGGCCTATTTACACTTCTTTAGACGCTTAAGCAAGTATGGCATCTATTCCATTGATTGCTCTTAAAGAGCTTATGCCACCATTGCAATAACAGAATTACACTAATGCATGTATATGCAAAATATGTTCTATATTATAGGGTACACAAATAACAATAAGTATTTTAAAATTATAAAATGCAATTTGCATTATAAGAAACAAAAGTTCTTACTTAGGTTCTTTCCCGTCGGAATGAATCTACATAAGAATTATGTTTTGTTTTTATGAATAACATAGTATATGTCACTCACTGTACTCATTTGTCTAAATTGTCCTTGTAACAGGAATCGGTGCTTTCAACTGTATTTAAACAATCACGCACAAACTACAATGTGAGGTTAGCATATTAACCTTCTCCTTTAAAAAAAAAAAAAACAATGGAGAGTTTTCCAAATATGCGCTTCTAGGAAGATTTCCCATGGTTGTTGATGAAATAGTATATGTTTTTACAGTTTGCTCACTTCTCAATTTTGTCATTGTACTAGGAAAAATTACTTGTGCCTATAATAACAGCCAGAATTTGTACATTGCTACAAGTATACTTGATCATTCAATAGCAAATTGCAAGGTCAACTTTCCAAATTGTCTTTCTGCTTTTCTTGAAATGCAATTGAAATTCTTCAATATAATAACTGCATAAAGTTCTTTTTCATGTATTCATTTTGTCATCTTGTATTCCTCATTTCTTTGAACATGAATGATTTAAAAGGCTGCTTGCACATATAGAAACAGGAAAATGCATTTTCCACAATTGCAATAGTAATTTGTCTTCGAAAAATAGAACAAGTTTTGCTTATGTGTTAATTAGTTATACTTCCTCTATACAATATCCATATAATAGAATGAACTACTAGAATGCAATTTTTAAACCCTGTTTGCAGTTTCAAATAGCCTATAAAGTCATAAGTCTTTGTTTTATGTCAACTGGTTTTTACCTATATGCATTTAAGGCAATTTTGTTCATAAGACTACTTATATCTGTGGCAAGTTGCTATGCACTGTGCAAGTGAACGTATGTTTAATCTTCCTGTATTGCAAAAAAAGACCACAAAGTTAATTTCAAAAGCTGACATGGCACATGAGTACAATGGATGATGTACTACGTTACTCATAGACATGATGCAATATTTTTCCGTGGTCTTGTTTACATGCAAAATGATATTAACCACAATTTTTTTTTGCTCACATTGCCAATTTCACTATGTGCTTTAAACCTCTAAAGTAAGACAAAACTGAGGAAAGAAACTATTTATTGCCTCAAGTAACTCATTTCTAGTTCTGGACACTGTAACTATAACAAAGTCTACTCAATCACTGTAAACTCTCCTAGAACAAAGACTTGTAGAATAGAAAGACAATTTGCGCAAAGTAATAGTCATGCTTAACAAGTGACTTAAGTCTATAACAAATGAACAAAGCAACCTAGCTATAGATGTCCACCAAGCCATTCCAGCAGTTTCTCATCCACCCACATGCTATTTAATGCATTTACTTTGCATTTATGCACTGTGTGCCCGCACCTCTGACTTTTAATCTCTTTTTTTAATTATTTAATTGATCTATGCCTTCGCTTTTGCTCAATGGACCTATGCCTTTGCATTTTCCTCAAATTTTTAAAATGCAAATGATTTTTAAAGCTATTCCCACAAATAAGAAAAGCCATAGATCTTCTTTGATCAATCAATGCCTTTGCATTTCCCTGATTTTATTAAAACAAAAATGATTTATGAAACTATTCTCTACATGCCACTTAATTCATGTTTATGTGAATAGCTTTGAAAATCATTTTCTCTTTGAGAAAATTAGTCACTTAGAAGTACATAGAAACAAAGGAATCCAATTACACAAAACATTTAAAAACCATAGACTGAGATTGACAATGTGAGCAAAAAAGATTCTTATCCACAATTGCTTGCATGTAAACAAAGCTACCTGAAAATATTGTTTTGTGTTTGTGGCATTGAAAGTATACATCATGCATTGTACTCATTTATCCAATTTGTCAATGTAACAAGAATAAGTACATACAATCCTGGTGGGGGACAGTGGATGACAAGGTCAGGTTGAAGAATTAATACTATTTTTCCCTTGTGCTTCTAAAAAATTGTTTGCTGTATAATATGTCATGTAGGCTTCTGCTACTACTCAAGATCCATTTTCCAACATATATAGAGATTATTATCTTCCAAGATGCTCGACAACATGATTAATACTATAGAATGCTATTGAGTAAAAGCACATAGGCGACATAGGAAAAAACTATAGATTTTGTAATCTAGATGATAGTGTTTGATGCTATTCATACATAACATCTGCTATTCTCAAACACATTAGGATACAAAAGAAACAAAGAAAATGATAGATGTTGACACCTATGATTTGACAAAGCGCCCCCAAATATCAAACATTGACTACGCGCTTAAGAGCGAGGGACTTTGCAGATTAAGTACTTTTGCATACAATGTTGGTGATTGTTTGTTTGACTCATTACAACTACTGCTTAACAATTGCTACACATCAATTCAACTACGAAACAGAGCTATAGATTACTTCTTGAGTTGCCTTCAAAACAAGGACAAAGAAGCAATAAAATCATACAACTATGAACTAGACCCTGATACTCTATATACATTGCACAAAGTACATGATCTGCAAACATATTTCCGCATAATGCGATTATCTACAAAGCCACAGGAAGATTGCACTGAAAGTGGATTGTGGGGTGACTTATTCTGCATTCACTGGATATCCAAATGGTTGAATATGCAAATATGCCTCTGGTCAAGAACAACAACAAGAAGGTACTTACAGTTCAATAGTTTTGATTACACAGAATCAGTCTCTATACTATTTCATGACATGAATTCTTTAAGTGGAAACTTTGAACCATTGTTAAAAATTGAAACACAAAATGTAACTTCAAAACAGCCCGTAGGTTCACGTGAAATTAAAAAACTGTGCACAAAGTATCCTCGAATATCAAACATTGACAATGTCCTTAGAGCTGAAGGCCTTTGTAGATTAAGCACATTTGCATACAATGCTAGCGATTGTTTGTTTGACTCACTTCAAGTACTACTTAACAATCAGTACACCTCAACTCAATTACGCAATGGAGCTATAGATCATTTCCTAACTTGCCTTCAAAATAAGGACAAAGAAGCAATTAAATCATATAACAATGAACTAAATCCTAATACTTTATATACATTGCACAAAGTACATGACCAAGAAACATACTTCCACAAAATGCGATTGTCTGCAAGACCATGCACAGACCATAGTGAACGTGGATTGTGGGGTGACTTATTATGCATTCACTAGATATCCAAATGGTTGAAAATACAAATAAGCCTCTGGTCATTGACAACATCAAGAAAGTACTTAGATTTCAATGATTCTGGATATACAGAATCAGTCTCTATACTGTTCCATGATACAAACCCTTTGGCTGGACATTTTGAGCCGCTTCTAAGAATCAAAGCCCAAAATCTAACTCGCCAATGCTCAACAAGCTTACTCCAACTTAAAAAGTTGATCAGAAGTGGTCCACAATACAAAATTACTTACTTGAACAAGACACATGCTTTGCCAAAAAACAAGAAGAATTTGAAACCATTTGTCATAGCAAACAATTTTAAACATAAATCAACAATAAGACTTAATCACCTGAAGAACTTGATTAGAAAAGAAAAACAAAAAGAAAGTATACCTACCAGTCCAAAGAAAAAAAAAACATTGTCACCAATAGAAATTTATAGAACAGCAATACAAGATACACCAAAATACCCATGTGCAATTTTCCAAGTGCTCTATTTGAACAAGGACATCAGGACATTCAAAGAAACACAAAAAGAACTATACTGTAAGCTACTACAATCAGATTCCTTACCATTCATAGATTTCATATGCCATGTATGCTACTTTGCATTGAAACAGTCCACTATTCCAAAGAATGCTACCACATAGAAAATAAGAACTAATAGACCATTGTGCTATGTGCAAAATTTAACTCAGCTAGAAGAACGACTTGTCTCACTTAGAATATCATTTGCATAGATTTGGGAACTAGGGTTCAAAAGGTCTCAAATAGGCCTAATAGGTTCTATTATAAATGTTCCTGTTGACATGAACATTGTACAAAGAGCATTACCACAATCAATTAACAACACACAAACAATTGTTGTTTCGTTGAAAAGGCGCTTACAATACAAAAATGCATTTCAAAAAGGCATGGTGCGCCCAAATGTCATCATGCAAGCTTTGACTCAATTAACAAGGAGACCATTATACAAAATGCACAAAGTCCACATAAACCAAGATTGGCAAGAAGTTCTCCAATGCACTCAAGAAAACGAAGACAATAGTCCACAAAATACAAGTGAAGCAGAATCAGATAGTGAAATGGAAAATGAAAACCCATCATAAACATTGATACATGGATTTACTGAGTCTAGAAGTATCCATAACATGGAAGACAAGATTATTGAAATTGCACCTGCAGAGAACAAGTATCCAATTGGAATATTTAAGGACATGTATGCTGAAGAAATGAATTTCCCAACTTTATTCTTTGGAAAACCACGTGATAATGACATTGTAAAAAACTTTACATATCAAAAAATAGTACACTGGGAGCTCTTACAGTCACAAAGACAATTTGCATATCATACAACAAACATTTTTTTCAAAGCTATTAAGGTACTAATACAACAAGTACTATCTACAATGACAATAAGAATCCGAAAAGGCCAGTTAAAAGGGTGAAAGCTATTTGCAAAAGACGTTAAACACAAACCAAATCTAGAAAAAATTCTTAAATCAGATATTGGATATGTTGATTTCAAAAGAATAAGAATCTCTCCAGACTATTCACAACAACTTAAGAAAAATGTATTTGCTATGATTCGACAACTAGGACCACCGACATTTTTCATCACTTTCACTAGTGCTGAGCAAAATTGGGATCCACTAATTCAAACATTACAAGAGCTGCACAATCTACACCAATCAGCACAAAACCATCAAGAATCTAATGACCCAACACACATTGACAAATTTGAACTAATCAAGAAAGATCCTATCACTTGTGCACGTTACTATAAACATAGAATAAATGCAATAAAAAAATTGATACTTACAGATGACTCTTTCTTTGGAAATGTCATTGATTACTTCTCAGTCACTGAGTTCCAAAATTGAGGAAATGAACATGATCATTTCCTCATATGGGTTAAAAATGCACCAATCTACACAGAAAATAACAACACAGACATCATAGCTTTTGTTGATAAGTATATTACTTGCGACAGCAAAAATTTGGAACCTGCTTTGGCAATGCTACACAAACATCACCATACAAAGAAATGCAAGAGGTCAAGAAAATGACTTTGTAGATACAATTTTCCTTTCCCACCAATGCAAAAGTCAACTATACTTTTACCAATACTCCAAAAGACTGAAGCGATAACTGCAAATGCCACTGACATCTTTTCAAAACTCCAAAAGCAAACTATGACGAAACATTCACTTTTCAAATGTTCTTAAAAGAAATAAACTTAACTGACAATGAATACATTGAAGCTTTGAGCTCAACATTAAACAGGCCTATGCTTTTTTTACAAAGAAAACCATCACAAATATGTAACAATAGTTTTTCAAGGAAAATTCCAGATCTTTGGAAGGCTAATACAGATGCACAGTTTGTCCTCAATGCATATGCTGCTGCAATGTATTGTAGCTCATATATTGCAAAAGTAGACAAGTCAATGACATATGCATTCAAAAGAATACATACAGACCACAAGCAAGACAATATTGATGCAATACGAATGGTAAGTAAACTTGGAAATGCCATGCTTAACTTGCAACAAATGTCATCACAACAAGTTGCACATATTGTTTTTTCATTGCCATTAAAATACAGTTCAAGAAAATGTATATTCATTGATACACGATCTGACAATGATCGCACATTTATACTAAAATCTGTTAAACAATTGAGCAATGAGCCAGACGAATCAGAAAACGTTCTTGCGAAATCTATTATAGACTACTATTTAAAACGTCCTGAAACAATGGTGGACATATGTCTTGCAGAATTTGTTTCAAGATACAACAAATACGGTGCTACAATTGAACCAAAGGCCAAACCAAATGTGGTACGGTTTATCAATTTCAACAAACACTTTGATATAGAGAATCATTGTAGAGAGCAATTGGTTCTCTATGTTCCATTTACCATTAATGAGCATACACTCAAACAAAACTTTGACTCTTGGGAACATGCATACATGTACCATGGACAAACCATTCAAACAAATAGTGCAAAGTTCATCCACAACACAAACCCCGCATGGGGTGACATTGACAAAGCTATAAATGATCTTCAGTCTCTTGAAGATGAAAAGCTCATTGACTTGGCAATGCAAGCAAAGCTTCGCCAGAAAGAACTATATGACATACAAACAGACCTTCCAAACATAGGTCGTTTTAACCCAAATACCATGCATTCCAATGGATTTGAAATTGCAAAGCACCCACAAATTATAGATAACAATGAATACTACAAGTTAAGACGAATGTTAAATAAAGAACAACAAGCAATTGTTAAAGATGTTCTCATAAAAAAGATGAAAAATCCACAAAAGCCATTGCACTTGTTTTTGACTGGGGGAGCTGGAACAAGAAAGACTTTTACAGCAAAGGCCATCTACCAAGCTCTCATTCGCATCTATAGCAATTATGTTGACAATAATCCAGACAAACCCAAGGGCTTATTAACTGCATATACAGGTAAAGCAGCATATAACATAGGGGGATTCACATTACATTCAACATTTCACATACCTTTTAATACATCAGAATTCCTGCCACTGAACACTGAAGTGCTTGACACTATGTCAAAGCACTATGATCAATTGCGCATACTTCTTATAGACGAGATATCATTAGTTGGCTCAACATTCCTACGGTATATTGATAGAAGACTACGAGACATAATGCAAATGCCTACAACATACTTTGGAAACCTTGATACAATATTTTGTGGTGACCTTTACCAGGCACAACCTGTCCTTGACTCTGTGGTTTTTGAAAATAGGCCTACTCCAATTGAATTAATGCCTTATAGTTTCTAGAAAGACCACATAAAATGCTATTCATTGGTGACTACCATGAGACAAAAAGATGAAATATTTATTTCAATCCTTAATAGACTACGAGTAGGCATTCAGACAACTCATGACATAGACTATCTCAACAAAATTTGCTTTCGTCCTGTACCATTTGATCCATTGCTTCCGCACCTTTTCTATAGGAGAATTGATGTTCAAGCACATAACAACAAAATGCTATCAATCATTCCAACCCAAATGATAGTGCTAGATGCAATAGATGAACTTGAGGAGGACCTTAATGTAATATGAGTATACAGTCACACAACGAAACTTCCATCACAAATATGCTTGAAACCAAACATTCTTGTTGAACTTTATGCAGGCAATTACAATGTTCAAGATGGCCTTGTCAACAGTTCAGATGGAATTTTTAAAGCATATACAGCACAAAACAAAATTGATATTGTCTGGATTAAATTTAATGACCCATCAATTGGACATCATCAATGCACAAAACTAGCACAATGCTATTCTACTATCATTGACAAAGACTGGGTGCCTATACAACGCATTGCTAGGCCAATCCAAAAAATAACAACAAACAAGAAAATTACAATCAGAAAACAATTCCCAGTACAAGTAGCATGTGCACGAACCATACATCGATCCCAAGGATTAACAATGGAGGCCTTGGCTTTTGATCCCACAGGCATTAGACAGCATGGGCTAACCTATACAGCTCTATCATGAACAAAATCAGTAGAATCATTATTTCTGTTACAAGCTTTAACTACAAAAAACTTCAAAGTTAAAGACAAAATACAACTAGAAATGTCTCGTCTCCAGACATGTGCACAATGGCAATTTGATAACCAAAGCACATGTTCATAAAACAAATCACATATGCTCCTATGTACATTGAACACTCATAGCTTGAAAGCACATGCAAAAGACATTGTCAATGACTATGGCATAATGCAATCTGATATCTTGTGTCTCCAAGAAACACATATGCATCCCTTTGAGCTAAATATCTTGCTGCAGTATTTTGATAGCTTCTCTGTACATAACATACATGGCATAGCAACTTTAACTAGGAAACATTTATTCCTATAAAAAAAAAACAACATGAAACATCAAATATTGAAGCCATCACATCAACAGTAATGCTATCTAACAATGAACTCAATGTTTGTAATATTTATGCAAGACCTGCAACTGCCATAGATGAAGTAATCACAATCTTGCAAATAATTATTGCATCCACAAATTCATAAAACATGCTGTACATTTTAGGCGATTTTAATGTGGACATGTTTTCAGAAAGTAGAAGCAAAAAAATACTTCACAGTTATATGTAGCAGAACAATATACAATTTCTGTTGAACCAACAACACAACATGGGCAAGTCAGTCATTGACCATATTTGGTCCAACACGACTACAAATATATGCTCTATCTATAAATCAGAAGCATATTGGACTGATCACAATCCAATTTTCCTAAAATTGCATGTTGCCCAATAGACAAATTCAACTTTATAGAACTTAGAGCCTTATATCACTTTTATGCTTTGCAATGCCTTTTTCAATGCTATATCCATTATTTGCAGGAGATCTATGGATGAAACTAAAAGACAATCAAAGCAAATACAAACCACACAAGAAGAATTAGCACAACGGTAAAGCAGTCATAGTATTATTCCTTCATACTCATTCACCCAAATCATAAATATTCAAATAACATTGTTCCAATTCTTTGCAGGACACCAAAAGATGTATCAAAAAGATAGGAAAAACAAGTGCAAATTGCATAGGAAGAGTCAGCACAACGGTAAAGTCCTTGGTTCTTCATTGTACCGCCATTTTCCCAACTTGCTAATATTAAATTAGCATTCAATTGACATTATCCTTGTTCCTTGTAGGACAAGATTCAAGAAACCTAAGATTGTTTCAATCGAACAACTAAATGCAAAAAGAGCTGGAGACACCTTCCAAGGTGATGTGCTTGTTGTCTACAAAGAAACATTGGATAAGGCCAACAAAACATGAGAAATGCTGCATGCTGATTTAACAGATCACAAAGCAGAAATGACAATCACGTTAAATGTTAGTTGAAACCTTGTGTATAAACATGAGCCTAAAATAGTCGCAGGGTCAGCTATCTCAATCTCAGATTTTCAAATTGCACCTATGATAGATTATGACAGAGGTGACTGTGATTGCATTTTGATTTTAATAGAAATAAGCACCACCGAAAACATCCCACACCTCTATCAAGAGTACAAATTCATTCCAAGTACGACCATCAACCAACTGCTAAAAACTATAAATGAGTACCCAGCTGGCACAATAGCTGCGCTAGTAGTTGGTGCCAAGAAAATGGGTACCCAATTTGCAGTTGACATCAAAGATGGCCACACTGACATAGACAGAGCACAGGTATTTCGGTCTACAAATCTTTTTCCTACTCTTTCAGTTTCAACCTTTTCTTGTTCTACAATGGTCTCTATAACAATTTCCGTAACAAAATCTAATTCTCTCATTGAATCACAGCTGCTATTACGGTCAACATATGAGCAACAATACTTTGCAATCGAAGACCAGTTGCATACAAATAAAACACCTGCAATGCTTTTCAAGAATGTTGTAAGAAAAATAGATCAAAAGAAAACATCTCACACATGTCGGTCAACATTCATCTGTAACTTGAATGACAAAAGAAGCTTGGAAAACTCAACAACCTACTACATTCAACTTTTAAGGTAATGACATTCATTTTTTTTAAACTATCGCATCCAATCCTGTATTTTTTGTCTCTAACAATATTGAACCATATTCTATAGGTTTCTGGTACTCTAAAAGCAGCAAATGCATTTTCCAATCCATTTCATGCATGCTGTCCAAAATGCAAATGCAAATTCGCTGCTTATGGCACACTCCAAGAAAAAACTGCTCACTGCAAATAGTGCAACCAACAAGTCAATTATACATTCTGTTTGCAACTTAAAACTACCATTACAACTTATGACAATCAAACAATTCAGTCTTCAATTGACCAGGTCACTATGCACCATCTATTGCCCACACTGCAAAAGCTCAGCCATGAAGACTATATCAAGGACAAGTCAGTAGTGATATTCATCCTACGAGACTTCAGCGCTGAAGGACATTTTAGCCTTGACCAAAACAATGCCATTGTTGAAGCCATTTGCATTGACAAATAGACAGGAAACATCGCTAGAAGGTAAAAGAGTCATTCATATGTAAACTTTTTCTCTTCTGAACCAACACCTCAAATCACCATCCATACAAACTATGTTTCTAATACGTAGCATTTTCTTGGCTTTACAGGAAACTGGGAATACAGGAGTACAAATTTACATTGTTTAGAATTTAAATTTTTTGCCTTTCCATGCTCCAAGACATTTCACTGGTTTTGACATGTTAATGACATCTTTGGTTTTAAAATACTCTATTGCTATTATACATTTAAACACTTTTATAGCTTACTATGTTAAAGTCTTCTCGAATATGGACATCTGAAACTCTAATTTTTTTTTTGCACCTACGAAGACAATCATTCTCTATGTACATCCAACATATATGTTCAATAATTATTACCCCTCTATTCATAATGCCATTCAAACTATATAGTTTAAATGTTTCCTTTTGCATTCTGTCGTTTCTAGCTTTTCCAATATTTGCTCTCTGTTTGTTATGTTTTCAAGAGTTTATGGTGACTGAGTAGAAGTTGTTATGGTTGCACACTCCAGACCCATAAACAAGTTACTTGAGACAATAAATAGTTATTTTCCTCTGGCTTTTTTCATTTTATGCTGTTATTGCAACCAAGTCTCGACACTGCTTTTATGCATTGTACTTTATAGTCACTTTTCCATCACGCATTCTAATGTATAAAGTACATTCCTGTATAGAGAAATCCATTTGTTGCTTTCGCTGCATATATGCATATATACATGTATATATGACTCTTTGTCCATATGCACATATGCACATATTCATGTATGCATGTATTCATCTAAGCTTCTACGTATCCCTATATGCAATTGCGTATACATGCGTCCATGCATTTATGGATGTGCCACTCTAGCCTTGTAGCAATTTATTATGTTCTATGGATATCACATATAGGAACACTAATTATCTCTTTCACCGTAGATAACAGTTGTTTTCGTAAATGCCAAATCAAGCTTATATGTATCAGGATACATATATACTCAGACTTAAAACTATTGATTTATGATCTCTATTGTTCCATTTTCGTAGACATGTTACTATTGCAATCAAATGTGTAAAGCATTTATGTCCAAAGAAATTAGAAACAGGAGTGGCAATATGTTACACAACCTTGTGTTATGCCTTTATAGCAGTTTTTTCATTGCATTTCAAGAAAAGCAGAAACTAAAATTTTATTCATATTATTTCATCTATGGCATTTACAGCTTTTCCAATAATTATTACAGGCATAGATTTCAGTGTTGAATAGTTCTATTGTTCATGTCAAATTGCATTATCTAACAAAGTTAACATGCGAAAACCAAAGTGTCCATTATGAACACTTATTGCATTCCATGGGACCACATTTCTTTGAGGAGTTTTTTCGAACAATTCACTTCCCTTGTATATGCTTCCATATTTTGCATATGTGCCTATGAGCACATTAACTATAACAGTTCACAAAATTCCTTTATCCTTTATGCTTTCATCGTAGCGAAAAAGCTCTAAGCAATTGCAGAATTTAGGTTTAGAGAACACAGGCTTATAGAACACAAAAACAACACACACAAAGTAATAGAGATGCATAGCAAGTCGCTTAACTCTATATTAAATGACCAAAGTACCTTGTCCACGTGTGGCCACCAAGCCACTCCAGCGCATTCACCTCTAGCCAGATGCCATTTAATGCATTTAATTTGCATTCATGCATTGCGCTCGCATTTTCCTGATATTTTAATGCATTTAATCTGCATTCATGGATTACGTACCTCTAGCCGCCAACTTTTACACTATGCCTTTGCTTAAATTTATTTAATCAATTTATGCATTCGCATTTTCCCGAATTTTTAAAACAACAATGATTTATAAAGCTACTCGGATGAATAGAAAAATAGATAAATGCTAATTTTCCAATATTAAAAATAGCTCTCCAAATTCAATCTATACAAAAAAATAAGTAATATGTTATATGCTGAAATGTGATTGGCCGATGTTGCTGGTTAAAAGCATTTTGGGCAAATGCATAGGCAAATTAAAAATGGGTTCACAGGAAAGAGCTTTTGATTCCGAATCCATATGCCTACTTTGATTAAAACTAGTGGCTCAAGGTACATAGTTCATTGATGCAAACTCAATGCATTGAATGGCATCTGACTAAAGGGGACGCTGTTTCGATTGCTAATTAGTCTTTGAATATATAACAAGGTTCAAGGAGAAAACTCTCATTATCGCACACGTTGACATAATTTTGGTTCCAAAGCTCTCTTTATGAGACCGCTTTGTAGTAATAAAAAATATACAAACTTTACAGGGCTCACATGCATGAAGTAAAATGGACAAGAGGGTTTCTACATAATTCCTATCAAACGCAGATGACACCTTCTCATTTCAACAAGAAATTCGAATAGATAATACTAAAAGTAGTTTAAAATATGAATTTATAATCAAACTATAAGAATGCCTTAAAGCACTGTGAAACCCTACTTGCCTTTCGCAATTGCAAACAAAGAAAAAGGTTCATTCTAGTAACTCACCCTGTACTCTTTTCTTGAAAAATTTGCTACAATTGCAGAATTTAGGTTTACATTGTTCTAAACTTCTCATTACAACACAGGTTAACAACACATTGGTTCTAAAGCTCTCTCTATGGCACAACTCTACAACAATTGAAGATATATAGTCTTTACAGGGCTCACATGCAGTCAACAAAATAGACAAAAGGGTTTTTACATAATCCCTTTTGAACCACATTTCATGGATCCACATTTATTCCACGACTTTTGTCAAAGAGTTCACTTGCCTTTTGTATGCTTCCATTTTTTGCATATGTGCCTATGAGGACAATAGCTATGACATTTGACAAAATTCTTCTTTTTACATGCATCCATGCATCCTACCCAGAGATACACATATACATGCATCCATGTGTACTGCAATACATGCATCTATGTATACATGCACCCATGGATATATGTATCTATGCAACTTCATATGCAATCCATGGATATTTCCATACATGCATATTTAAGCATTTATGTATCCAACTATGCATCTATCTATCTATCCATGCAACTATGTTTCTATGTATTCTTCTACCTATAGATGCATCCACGCATATATGTATCTGTGCTTCTATGTAGAAATGTATACAGGCATCTATCCATATATGTGCCGATGTATCTATGGATACATCTATTCATAGATACATGTATCTACGCATCTATGGATACCATGATAGATGTACACATCCATGTATCTATGGATACATGTATCAAGTAGCTCGTTTCTGGTTCTTGACTTTGTAGCAACAACATCTCCTGTGACTACACAGATCTGCAGAATAACAAAAAATGAAATGCTCAAAGTAATCACAATGCATCTCTAGTCACTTAAATCTATATTACATGATAAATCCACATGCCATTTAATGCATTCACTTTGAAACACAATCAAGAAAACAGCTAAATACCACTTTCCATATAAAAAAAATAATTTTTCAAACATCAACTTCCAAAATTAAATACCAATATGCACAAAGTGATCATATTACCCTAACTAGATGACTATGAAGCACATGTTACCTATGCAATCTAAAATCTAAAGATACATACTATCCTTATGCACCTATGCACAAATACATACTGTCTAACATATATACATAATTACATGCACACATATATACATGCAAACCTGTATGCATGGATGCATACAAAGACTATGTTTCATGGGATTATTAAAGAGTTCACTTGCTTTCTATATGGTTCCATATTTTGCATGTGTGCCTATGAGAACTATAACCACAATATTTGACAATATTCCTCTATCCTTTATGACAACTCATTGGTTCCAAAGCTCTCTTTATAGGACAGCTGTGCATTGCCTGCAAGACTCAGATGAATCCTTGGTATTTCAAGGAAAGATTCAAATGGATAACACTTAAAATGATCTAAACTATGATTTTATAATCAAAGTATCCAAATGCATTGTAGCAATGCGAAGCCCAACTTCCATTTAAGATGTACAATGAAAGTAAACAGAAGGAAAAATGCATTTGCTTCAAAGTTTGTAAAGAAATTTCAACAGATTGTCTAGCCATTGTCCAAAATATGGTTTTCTAACATCATAGTCCTTGAACCTTCTTTAGGTCTAACTGCTACTTTGTTAATTGACTTTGATTGAAAGGTCAAAATGTGAAATGTGGCCAAGGATAATTCTACTTATTTATCTCTTTTAATTGTTATATATTCAAAGACTAATTAGCAATCCAAACAGCCTCCCCTTTAGTCAGATGCCATTCAATGCATTGATTTTGTATCAATGAATTATGTACCTTTAGCCACTAGTTTTAATCAAAGTATGCATATGGATTCAGAATCAAACTCTCAAAATAAATGCATATATAAATGTGTCTTTTTCTTCATTTCATTATGTATCTATGTATCCATAGATGCAATCATGCGTATATTGATTTATGCATATATCTCGCCATCTCTCCATGCATTTGTCTATATATGTATGGCTGTATCTATGGCTACATGTATACATCGATCTATGCATATATGCACCTATGAATTGCATGCACACATCCATGTATATATGCATCTATTGATATCTTGCATGGATACATGTATATATGCATGTATGGACTCATGCACCCATGTATTTGTCTTTGTCTCTGTCCATCTGCAGATGCATATATGCATATTTCTACACATCCATGTATCTGTACACCTCTCTCTGTAAGATATCTATCTCTGTCTGCATACATGTGTCCATGCATCCATCTATGCATGTGTGCATGTTCTACATGCACATATGCATTTGTGCATGTATATACAATACTCTTCCTTAGAACACAAGCATGTACAACAGAATACAACGTCCACAAAGCAGCTGTGATCCATTGAAATTGGCTTAAATCTATATTAAATGGCCAAAGTATGCTGGCCACCCATGGCCAGCAAGCCATTCCAGCGCCTTCCCCACCAGCCACAAGCCATTTAATGCATTTGCTTCAATTATTTTGACCTCTCTATGTATTCGCATTTACCTGATATTTCAATGCATTAAATTTGCACTCATGGATTACATACCTCTACTCGCCAGTTGTATAAACTATGCCTTTGCCTAAATTTATTTAATCAATCTATGCAATCGCATTTCATTGATTTTCTATAACAATAATGATTTATAAAGCTATTCTGATAAATAGAAACAAATAAATGCTAATTTTCTAATATAAATTTATCAGAATAATGCGAATTTTCCAATATAACAAAATTAAAAGTTATATGTTGACATACATTCATGCCTATTGTCCATACATGCATATATGCCTTCATCCATATTTGCATGTGTATATGAATACATCCTTCCATGTAACATATGCATTTGTATCTATATGCAAATATGCATGCATCCATGTATACATGTATTCATTTCTCCATCTGTCCATGTAATTCTGTTTTCTGTGTATACATGTGTCTATTGATGCATCCATGCATATATCTGTGAATAGCTCTATGTATTTCTCTCTCCATGCATTTATTGTTCTCTAACGCATCAACATTTGCATTTTTTCAGTTTCATGATCTTCCATATTTATTGTTTTCATAGTATATGCATAACAACTTCCACTCTGTCTACTGTTTTGACTCTTCTATTCTTAAATATCATAATATTTTTATATCTATTCTTCTCTTGTCGCATTTCGAGGAAGCTCAAGGATCTCAGCACCTTGTTCAGTACGAAGGAGAGTGAGAAATGCGACATGAGTCTTTTTTCTGTGTTTATATTGACACACTCAGCCCTATGATGATTTTAAAAAGCATAACCAATAACAAACTAGACATTCTTCCACCCTTTGTTGGAAGAAATAATCACTTCATACTCTATCGATTCCATTCATTTCCATTTCCACCCTTGCACGTCCTTTCTTCTCAAATCAAATACATTTCAAAATCCATTTATATGCTTGCCTTGCATCATACCAATGTGTTACATTCCTTTTTTCATTCAATGCAGCTCACTCATTCAAATTTTTATTTCTTGCATTTAATTTTAAGCATATAACTAAAAAATGATAAATTCATACCATTTACATTCCATTCATTCTCATATCCACTCTCGCATATCCTTGCCTCCCATATCAAATACTTTTCATAACTTATTCATACACCTTACTTGCATCTCATCATTCTCTCAATTCCCTCTCTTTGTTGCACTCGCATAACTCATTCTTCTTTTTTACCCTCACATATCTTTATCTATCTATACCTCAAATATACCTTCATCCATCACAACAAAATTCACACCATAGCAAACAAAGAAGAAGATGAAGAAAATATCAAGGTTATGCAATTAAACACTGAGGGCTTCGAAAATAACAATCATAACATAGAGTTGTATTCAAGAGTTATTTTCAAAACGTCTTTTCTAAATCTTGTTTATTATAGATCCCTAAAAGAGCGTATGACAGTTTCTTAAAGCCTAAAATGTGTAATCAGATTTAACAAATATTTACATCTATCCATGCATTCAAATGCATCATTAGATATCCTTTATACACTTGTTCGAAAAACAATAATGTATATGTTTCAAATGCAAATTGTTTCTGACATTTCTAGCTTTATGCAAATAGGCATTTATAGATTCTTGTTTGTGTACCAAATTACATGGACACATGTATACATCCATGCATGCATAAATGTTTACATGGATCCATATATGTATGCATTCCTTCGATATATGCATTGGTGATAAATAGTTCATTTTCCCTATTTTCTTTCGTTTACTACTGCAAATGCAAGTTGAGTCTCATTGTGCTTTGACAAATTTGTATTTCTACTCAATCTTAGTGTTTTCTATTCAACGTTTCTCGTTCACATGTCAAGGATTCTTTTCACTCTTCTATGCATTGTGTGCACATGGATACATGTATACATGCATGCATGTATACATAGATGGCTCAAGCATTGTTACAAATGTTTAAGATTATTTGCATTTAATAATTCAAACAAAATAATAGTGCATTTTTGCTTCCTGAATAAGATCATAGAGGACGTTTGTTACTGCAAATGTAAACATACACCCATGTAAAAATACAAGTATTCATTGGTGTATCTATCAAAAAGTCCACATATTTATTCTTTTCATAGTATATGCATAACAACTTTTGCTTTATTTTCTCTTTTGACTCTTGTATCCTTAAATATCATTATATTTTTATATCTATTCTTCTCTTGTCGCATTTCAAGGAAGCTCAAGGATCTTGGCACTTTGTTTCATACGAAGGAGAGTGAGAAATGGGACATCAGTCTTTCTTTTGTGTTTGTATTGAGACACTCAGCCCTATGATGATTTTAAAAAGCATAACCATTAAAAAGCATAACCAATAACAAAATAGACATTCTTCCACCCTTTCTTGGAAGAAATGATCACTTCATACCCTATCGAATCCACTCATTTCCATTTCCACCCGTGCACATCGTTTCTTCTCAAATAAAATACATTTCAAAATCCATTTATATGCTTGCCTTGCATCACACCAATGTGTTGCATTCCCTTTTTCTTTCAATCTAGCTCACTCATTCAAATTTTTATATCTTGCATTTAATTTTAAGCATACAACTCAAAAATGATAAATTCATACCATTTACATTCCATTCATTCTCATATCCAGTCTCACATATCCTTGCCTCCCATATCTAATACTTATCATAAGGCATTCATATACCTTACTTGCATCTCATCATTCTCTCAACTCCTTCTCTTTGTTGCACTTACATTTCTCATTCTTCTTTACTACCCTTACATATCTTTATCTATCTATACCTCAAATATACCTTTATCCATCACAACAAAATTCACACCATACCAAAGAAAAAAATGAAAAAAATATCAAGGTTATGCAATTAAACACTGAGGGCTTTGAAAATAACTATCATAACATAGAGTTGTATTCAAGACTTCTTTTCAAAATGTTTTTCTAAATCTTGTTTATTACAGATAACTAAGAGCACATATCACAGTTACTTGGAGGCTAAAATGTATAGTCAGATTTAACAAATATTTACATGTATCCATGTATTCAAATGCATCGTTAGATATCCTTTATACACTTGTTCAAAAAACAATAATGTATTATTCTTTTGTTTCGATCATAAATGTTATTTGTATATCTATCAAATGAAAATTGTTTCTGACATTTCTAACTTTATGCACACAGGCATATATAGATTCTT
Organism: Sequoia sempervirens; assembly: GCA_007258455.2. NCBI lineage: Eukaryota > Viridiplantae > Streptophyta > Pinopsida > Cupressales > Cupressaceae > Sequoia > Sequoia sempervirens. Next base: position 9,245 of record VDFB02023874.1, on the reverse strand, counting down.
CTTTACATACCAAATTGCATGGGCACATGTACACATTGATGCATGCATAAATGTTTCCCTTGATCCATATATTTATGCATTCCTTCGATACATGCATTGCTGATAAATAGTTAATTTTTCCTGTTTTCTTTCATTTAATACTGCAAATGCAACTTGAGCCTCATTGATAACATGTTTCCATGCATTCAAATGCATCATTAGATATCCTTTATACACTTGTTCAAAAAACAATATTGTATTATTCTTTTGTTTCAATCGTAAATGTTTTTTGTATATCTTTCAAATGCAAATTGTTTCTGACATTTCTAATTTTATGCACCCAGGCATATATAGATCCTTGTTTACTTACCATATTACATGGGCACATGTACACATTGATGCATGCATAAATGTTTACATTGATCCATATATTTATTCATTCCTTCCATATATGCATTGGTAATAAATAGTTAATTTTCCCTGTTTTCTTTCATTTAATACTGCAAATGCAAATTGAGTCTCATTGTTAACATAGAGTTGTATTCAAGAGTTCTTTTCAAAATGTCTTTTCTAAATCCTGTTTATTACAGATCCCTAAAAGCACGTATGACAGTTCCCCGAAGGCTAAAATCTATAATCAGATTTCACAAATATTTACATGTATCCATGCATTCAAATGCATCATTACATATACTTTATACACTTCTTCCAAAAACACTAATGTATTACTGTTTTGTTTCAATCATAAATGTTTTTTTTTATATGTTTAAAATGCAAATTGTTTATGACATTTCTAACTTTATGGACGCAGGCATATATAGATTCTTGTTTACATACCAAATTACATGGACACATGTACACATCCATGCATGCATAAATGTTTACATGGATCCATATTTTTATGCTTTCCTTTGATATATGCATTCATAATAACTAGTTTATTTCTCCTATTTTCTTTCATTTAATACTGCAAATGCAAGTTGAGTCTCATCAGGCTTTCAGACTCGTTCAGATGCCAAGGATGCTTTTCACTCTTCTATGCATCATGTGCATGTCGATACATGTATACATAGATGCCTCAAGCAGTGTTACAAATGTTTCTCTCTCAATAATTTGCATTCAAAGTGCTATAAACATGTGAATTATTTTAGTGCACCTACATTTTATCTTACGTAATAAGGTTCTTTATATCTTTCCAAATTATTTTTTGTTTAAAATATATACACAAAAAAAATTAATTCGTATTACATAAACAAGATTAAAATCTTATTTATAATAAAATCAATACCTTTGTACTATTTCATCTAAGAATTTATTGTATTATTTATTTCACTTATTACATTTTAATAAGTCAAATTATTACATTTTATTTTGAATGCAAAGTGCTATAAACATGTGAATTATTTTAGTCTAGCTACATTCTATCTTAGGTAATAAGGTTCTTTATTATATCTTTGCAAATTACTTTTTGTTTAATATATATACACAAATATTTATTCGTATTACATAAACAAGATTAAAATCTTATTTATAATAAAATCAATAGCTTTCTAGTAATTCATCTAAGAATCTATTGTAATATAATTACATTGTTCTATACACAAAAATATGTTCTCGTATTACATAGACAAGATTAAAATCTTAATTATAATAAAATCAATAGCTTTATATAGAAGTAACCTACATACTACATTAAAAAAAAGATTGATTAATCTTAGAAAAGTTTACACTCAAATGAGCTACCCCTATCAATGTTCCACCTAACACTAGTGTTTCTACTAGCACTTGCATATTTTGATATGATAAACTAAAATAACTCAGTTGTATTAATTAACGTAACATGTGTTTTAGAACATTACACTAAACATAATTTTATTTAATACTGCAAATGCAAGTTGAGTCTCATCATGCTTTTAGACTCGTTCAGATGTCGAGGATGCTTTTCACTCTTCTATGCATTATGTGCACGTGGATACATGTATACATGCATACATGGTACCCATGAATACAATTTTGCATGCATCCATCAACACATGTTAACTATTCACATGTCTCTATGGACCACGTTGCCCATGGACCCTAAACATTCCACGCATTTATGCACCATTACAAATTACTTAAAACTTTCCTAGCTATATTTAATACATTTATATTCCTATCTCCTATCTAATTACTTTTTCTAACTCATAGCTACATGCCTTTTACCTCTCGGCAGGAACTCGACACTTGCGTCACTTGTTTAGTTTGACTTTTCCATTCCTCTAAAAATAAATAAACCCTAGATGTGTGAAGATTTAGAGTGGGTGGAGCAACAAAAGTGTCATTCTTTTAAAAAGTGTAATGTTTTTATAAAATATATTTTAATTAAATAATTTTTAATTATTTAATTATTTATAATTTTCTTCTAGCTACATTAATTAAATAGTTATTAATTATTTAATTGAATTTTTAATTATTCTTCTGTTCACATTAATTAAATATTTTTAATATTTAATTAAATCATGCATTCCTCTTATCCAACATAATTAAGTAATTTTAATTAGCTAATATTTTCTCTAGAATTAAATAAATTATTTAATTTATTTAGTTTGAATTTTCCATTCCTCTAAAAATAAATAAAATTAATATTTCATTTATTTCCTAAATATATCATTCTATTTAATTTCCTCCATCTCTAAATTTAGTGAGCTAATTGAAAAGAAGCCTTAGTTCACTCTCACTCATTTCCACTTCATCCACTCATGCAGCTAGTCGTCTTATCCATGTAACCACTTAACTCCTCATCTCATTCCTTCATCCTAACACATGTCATTTTCACATTCATCATGATCTCTCAAATAATCTCATCCATTTATTCCTCCAATCATCCTACATAGTTGATATAATATTAGTAAAAGTATAAAACACCTATCATTTAGCCATTCACTCTCTACACGAATCTTGATCTCTCCACAAATTTTACATCCATACTATACTTGTTTTTGCATTGCTTTTGCTAACAAGGTTATGCTAAGGTTTTATGAGCAATCCATTATAGAATTGTAAATTGTCACCCTTGACAGTTTCACACTATGTTTAGCTCCCCCTTTGTGCCTGGACCCAATTGTGCTATTAATTTTCCTATTTTATGGTTATCTTTAGAAAATTAGAATTAAATTGGGAATATTATTTAATATTTATTTAACGACATTTAAAAGCCCAAAATAGGTCTAGAATAGGGCGCTAGCACCTTTGTCCAACCTATTTTGGCCCCAATTTAAATGTAATTGTCGACATTTTAACATTTAAAGATCCAATTTCATTTGTCAGCTTTTGATAATTAATTTTACAAGAAATAAAGAAATGCATATAAATATGTCTTTTTCACCATTTGAAATCCTATCAATTTGGAGTATCAATTGAGCATCTTAAAAATTAGTCAAGACAAATTCAAGGGTAGAATTAGTAGCATTATTACAATACTTTCATAAATCAAGATCATGTTTGCAAAAAATTAGAAAGAAGGAAGCAATTATGAAGAAGGAGCTATTATGATCAATCATAGCATGAAGATGTATGAGTCATCATCTACATACTAGCTACAACAATCCATTATGTTTTGTGGACTAACCTATTGCAATTATTCAATCCATTCAAGCATCCACCAAATAACCTTTGGAGGAAACTCATGGTGCAGACATCACTTTGACAAAGATTTCACACCAAGGTAACATTATCCATTTATCATTTGTCATTATAGTCAATTATTGTTTTGACCTCTGCTTGACCTAGGGCACACCCTATTGATCATCATCATTTGTTGTATATGGAGGTAGAAATACCAAAATTGGGTTTGACTTAGGTAAGCCCCTATAAAACACAATCCTTTCCCCTCTTTTCATGTGTGTAGGATTTATCCAGAAGTTTTGTCTAGAGCAGGTTACAAGAAACACATAGCAAAATGTAACCTACCTTTTAGAGTTTTCAAATCCCAAAAAGTGGAATCTTTAAACAAGGGCCCCATTGCCCTTTTCCCTCTAATTCAGGCCCAAATTTTAGTAGCAATTTTCCCTTTATATCCCCTTCTCATATTTGCACTTGCTCTAACAATTTTTATTTATGTATGTGTGATAACTTACATTTTCAGATCTAAGTTTTATGTTTAGGTCAATTTTCACACATCAAATTTCTCCTCTTTGCAACTCAAAAGGACCAAACCTTAGGAGATTGGATCTCCTTTTGACAACTGTGTCAAAATGGTTAGTTTTTTGTTCAAATGTAGAGGGAAAGTGAAAATAAGTTAATCCTAGTTAACTAGTTGGATCTGGGATCACTTTTCCTACTGTACATTTTGGTGAACTTGATGTATCCCGCACTTGCAATTTTCTAATTTTTATAGAATAATTTTTGAAAATTGATTAAAAACCTAGGTTATTTGAAGATCTTGTTGTTGATTTACATTTTTTTCATTTTCAAAACTATGCATTTTCATTCTTCATTATACTATTGAACAAGAAAACTGAGAGGGGGGTGAATCAATTGTCACAAATTTAAACCTTAATTCATTATGTATTTATACCATCTTCAACTTTGAAACATATCCAAAGTCGGCCATCCAAATTCAAATTCAAATTAGGTCAATGCCAAAACATCCTAGGGCGGAATTAGAATGAGGGTGACCCAAACACACACTTCATCAGCTCTGAAGGTAGTGTTCAACACAAGGTCAACCAAACCAATGTAAAACACATATAACCATTAAGCAAAAATCTTTTGGATACCAAAATTATCTTCAATACAATCAAAACAACTCAACTCTAGAACCGAAAGTCATAGGACTTCACCAAAGAGAAATTTGAACCAACAACATTTCTCCTGGACCTCAACTAGAAACACAGAAAAACACAATTCACAACTGGTGAACATAACTCACACTGTACAATGAATCAACAACCAAAAAATTGGATATAGAATCTTCTAACAACCATGATCAACATATCTGAACCACACAAACATAGGAGAAAATCCCAGAGAAAATCCCAGAGCAACCACCGAACACCTGTAATCTTTCTTCAATACAATTTTCTCAATATCCTCGACATATACAACTAATAGCTTGCAACCATGACACTAATGACAACAACAACTAGTTGATAACCAATTGACTAGTTGACATCAATGACAACACCTTCATTCTTTCCATTCTTGCAAAAATCTCCCCCTTTGTCATTTATGGAAACACATGATGTGAGAAACCATCAAAGACACCATACTAGCTCTGAATGCACTTCTCAAGATTTTTCTTTCTGTTTCTCCCTCTTAGTAGATAATATATTATATTCTTCCTCATTTCTCTTTCACACTTTCTTCCTCTCCTCTTTTTGTTTGTTTTTTTTTCTTCTTTTTATTCACATTCTTTCTCTCCTCTTTTTCACATGCTTCCTCTCCCCCTTTGAAATCAATGAAAAAGGAAAAAGATATTTTACATTGATTTCCCCTTTGACATTAAAAATAGAATAATCTTAATGACAAAACCTGACACTACCTGATCCCCCTGAGAGGTAGCCACCAAAACATTAGTCCAGAAGAAAGATAGATCTATATATCCATCGGAATGATGCATCTCCATATGCATAGATAGTTCAATAAAGGAGGGGCAATGGCCCCTAACTTCTCCTGGAGATACTCAAAAGTATCTTTAGGAAGAACCTTTTTGAATATATCAACAATATGATCCTTCATCATAACATATTCAAGTTTTACTTCATTCTATGACCTTCTCTCTCAAGAAATGATATCTGATAGATATATGCCTCATCCTTAAGTGCATCACTGGATTCTTTGAAATGTTAATTGCACTTGTGTTATCACAAAAGATAGAAATAGGATCATCATACACCATTGTGATATATTTTAATGTCTGTTTCATCCATAGAACTTGTGTACAACAAGATGCAACAACAATATACTCAACTTCAATAGTAGATAAGGAGACTGAATCTTGCTTTTTACCCAACCATGCCACCAATCTGCAACCAAGAAAGAATGCACCAACACTTGTACTCTTTTTTTCATCTACACATCCAACCCAATATGCATCTGTATAGGCACTTAGTGTAAATTCAGTATCTCTAGGATACCATAACCCATAATCAGAGTGCCATTCAAATATCTAAGTATTCTTTTGATAGAAACATGTGTTTCCTTAGGATCTTCTTGAAATCTAGCCACAAGACAAAAATCATGCATAATATCCGGTCTAGTAGTAGTCAAATACAATAGTTCACCAATCATAGATCTATACTTGCTTTGATTAGCCTTGTGAATCATCATCTTTACCCAATTTGCAACTAGTCACCATAGAAGTACATGCCGGTTTGGAACCATCCATCTTAAACTTCTTCAACATCTCTTCCACATACTTAGATTGTGAAATAAAAATTCTTTTCTTTATTTTATTTATCTATAGCCCAAGAAATAAATTTATCTCTCCAAACATAGACATTTGGAATTCTTTTTGCATCTCTTTCACAAACATCTAGCACATATTTTCGTTTCCTCCAAAAATAATGTCATCAACATATACAACTACGATCAATATTTTGTCATTTCCATTATTAAAATACATATTACTATTTGTTGTACCTTTGTTGAAACCTTGCTGAATCAAATACCTGTCTAACCTTGCATACCAAGCTTTAGGAGCTTGCTTCAATCCATATAATGCTTTCTTCAATCTACACACCATATCTGGTTGTTATGACAACTGAAATCCTTCTGGTTGTTCCATGTAGACCTCTTCTTCTAGCTCACCATTCAAAAATGTTGACTTGACATCCATCTGATAGACCTTGAAGTCTTTATGAGCACCAATGCTAAGAACATCCTTATAGCTTCCATTCTTGCTACCAGAGCAAAAGTTTCCTAAAAATCTATGCCTTCTACTTGTGAGTAACCTTTACACACAAGCCTTTCTTTGTTTCTAATCACTTCTTCATTCTCATTCAACTTATTTTTGAATACTCACATCGATCCAATGATGCTTTTATTTGCTAGTCTTGGGACCAATTCCCAAGTTTGATTCTTCTCAATTTGCATAAGTTCTTCTTTCATGGCTTCCATCCAATGTTCATCTTTACATGCTTTACTTACAGTCTTTAGTTCAATCTCAGAAAATAAACATAGATTTACTTCAGTAGTAGCTCTACTTCTAGTCAATACTCCTTTAGTCTTATCTCCAATAATTTGACTTTCTGAATGATTCTTTTGCATATATCTAGGTGTCTTAGGTGACATCATGGGAGCTTCTTCTTCTCTTCCATTATGTTCATTTTTCTTCTCTTTCTCATCCTTTTCCTATTCTTCCACAATATCTTCTATTCTTACACAATCATGTCCATCAGATACATATCCATCAATGTCAATTGAATTCTTCATTGTTTCATCAACCTTGACATTTGCACTTTCTACAATCTTTCTTGGTCTTTTATTGTAACATCTGTATTCTTTGATTTTAGTAGAATATCCAAGAAAAATTCCTTCATCACTTCTTGCATCAAACTTTCCCAAAGTTTATTCATCTCTTTTGATATAACATTTGGTTTCAAATACCTTGAAATACTTAACAGTAGGAATTCTTCCATGCCATAGCTCATAGGGGGTCTTTGTACTATTTTCTTTTGCTTGAGCTCAATTGAATACATAAACAACAGTATGAATAGCTTCTTTCTAGTAAAATTTTGGTAAACCAGACTCAGTAATCATTGATCTAGTGGCCTCTTGAACTGTTCTATTTTTTCTTTGAACAACTCCATTCTGCTAAGGAGTTCTCGGAGAAGATAACTGTCTCTTTATTCCATGAACTTCACAAAACATATTAAAATCATGGCAGGTGAATTCTCCACCTTTGTTAGACCTTAAAATTTTTATCCTCAAATTCACTTCATTTTCAACCATAGCTTTGAAGTCTTGAATCTATCTAATGCGTCTGATTTCTCTGTAAGAAATGTAACTCATGTATATCTAGAATAATCATCAATCAAAAGCATAAAGTACCTTTCTCCTTATATACTTCTCACTCTTGTAGGACCACAAAGATCTGTATGAATTAAATCCAGTAGTCTAGTAGTAGATTTTTCCTTTCATCTATAATGACTTCTTGCTTGCTTTCCAAACTGACAATTCCTACAAATATTATTGACAAGATTTGTAATCCTTGGTAAACTTCTCACGACATGAAATACACTAATCCTCACCAAGTTATCAAAATTCATGTGACACATTCTCTGATGCCATAACCAACTGTCATTAATCTGAGTCATAAAGCATCGTCCATCATTACCCTTAAGTTGATAGATATTTCCTTCAGATTTCTTTCCTACAACAATCAATGTTTTGGATCCTTTTTGGATTTTGCATCTCTCATCCTTAAACACAAGATCATATCCCTTACTGCACATCTGTCCAACACTTAGAATATTATTCCTTAAACCCTTAACATAGTAGACATCATTAGTATTATGCTTTCCATTGAAACTTACTGAACCTATCCCACAAATTTTAGCACCAATATCATCTCTAAACATAACCAAGCCTCCATCATATTTTTCAAGTTTAACAAACTTACTTTTATCACCAGTCATGTGATGTGAACAACCATTGTCAACTACCCAATATTTCTTTTCTTGTTTATCATGTAGGGAAGAGATAACAATACCTTCATTTTTCTCCTTCTTTGAAGGGCTTTCTTTCACCTATTTTTCAGAATTAGCACAAGTAGGTTCATACTCTATAGCCAAGAACAAGCATTCATTGTCATCAGGATCTTCATAATCTGAATCCTCATCAAATATGCTAGCATTCTCATTCACATAATATGCTCTGTTGATCTTCTTTCCTTTCTTTTATTTCTCATATCTTTGTTTATTCCTCTTAGCTCCTTTCAGACGTTTTGCAACATAATGACCTATTTCTCCACAACTAAAGCATTTAAAGGATAACTTACCTTCATACTTGTTGGATCCTTTCCTCATCCTTCTTAAAAAGTTAGCTTCTATTTCATCAAAATTTTCTTCATTTGGATCTTTAGCTTTTGTAGCCTTAAAAGTAGTTTTTGATTTGCATCCATTCCTCAGATTCGGTTTCCTCATCTCATAAGATGTCAAAAATCCCAACAACAGATCTTTAGTAAGTCTTATAATCTATACTTTGTTCAATAGCACACACCTTCTTGCTGTAAGCATTAGGGAGAGTTCTAAGAATTTTCTTTACAATGCTTCTTTCATCTA